>WELB01000013.1:662592-680929 GCA_009602725.1 Spirogloea muscicola
GGCAGTGAGCGGGCGCGCCCGCGGGGCGACGGTCGACGCGCGGCGCCTGCGGCGGCGGCCATGGCGGGCCGTCTGATCGACTACTTCATGGTGTGCGGCCTCGGGCCGGACGTGAAGACGCTGCAGGAGGAGCGCGGGCTCCGCGGCCTCCACCATGCGTACCAGGCCGCGCTTCTGGATCAGTACCCGGCCGCCAGCCCCGACGGCGCCGCCCCGCCCCCCGAGCTCGCCAGGGTGCGCACCACCTGGTGGCCTCCGCTTCGTGGACCTCGAGAGATGCAGGTCGCAGTGAGCCGTATTGCTGACGTCAGACGCGGGACGACGTCAAGTAGCAATGCAACCTGAGACCTGCGTGATCAGAGTGACTGGTCAGGCGTCAAGCGGCTGCCAAGGGAAGGGAATGGAAGACGCAACAGTGATTTCTAAGTGCACGCGTCAAAGTGCATCACCGTGGGCCGAGTTTTATGTGTTGTAAGCTCTGCTTTTGAGATTCGTGATGAATCAGCTTACTGCGTTTGAGCAATTGACGTGTGGGCTGCTGACGTAGGCCCATTAGTGAAAGTGGTGTGTCGCGCTGCCCACATGCATCGAGGCTGACAGCATTGTCATCACTCAGCTGATCTGTTATCACTTGTGATGCACCAGTAAGTGGCTTGGCTGCGCCTCTCTTTGGCAGTGTGTCCTGCCAGGAGGGCTGGAGTTTCATATCCAGGGGCCGAGCGCAAGTGACTCCCTCACGCTCGCCCGCAGCTATCCCATCGTCTTGACTGGTTAGTCACGTCATTATCACTAGCACTCAGCCACTTGGGCCTGAGTCATGCTTAGTGAGTGCATCTGCAAGGCCATCTAGGAGATTAGGGTCCAGGATTCCA
Source organism: Spirogloea muscicola (assembly GCA_009602725.1). NCBI lineage: Eukaryota > Viridiplantae > Streptophyta > Zygnematophyceae > Spirogloeales > Spirogloeaceae > Spirogloea > Spirogloea muscicola. The sequence goes on from WELB01000013.1 coordinate 663,465, forward strand.
AAGCTTAGGCAGAGGTTCTGGACAGACTGCATGCAGTTGGCCACATGGCTTTTTCTGAGAGAATGTGGCCATTAATATTCCACCTAGTTGGGCCTCATGAATTCTCTGTTGGCGGGTTTCTCCAGACGGCGACGGGTCCAAGCTGTACGTCAGCTGCGTCGCATTCCGAGACCCTGTAGACGCGGACATAGCGGAAGCCTACCTCATCCCCCCGGGCATGTACGCAGACAAGTGCATCTGCATATTATCCCGCTGGCCATTCTTCCAAGTGTTCCGTGAGACCCTGGAGGAGATTCATCGCCTCTGCTTCACAGCTGCCGGAAGCAGGTAACAATTGTCGATCCTTGTTCTTCAAGGACGGTGATTGTGTCGGACAGTGAGAGCGAAGACCAATATCCGGCTTTCCACTTGGACAGTTCCTGCTTACTGAAAGTCGCCCTTGAGTGGCCTGCAGCAAGCCAATATGGGACACAATCACCCACCTTGTGGACTGTGTACCTCTGCCACACCCCGGCAGAAGTCAAGTCCTCTTCACGATCGACAACTGCCTGCTGCATGTGCAGTCTCCCGCAGAAGCTGGCTTGCCATACGCTGATGTAAGTTTCACTCTAAGTTGCTGTCTGCCAAGATAGGCCTGCGGATACAAGCTGAGGCTTGGCATGGTCTGGACAAGTGAAGGCTGTTGCCTTCCTTGAGGCAGCTGCTCCTGGTTGAGAAGCTCATGGGCTAGGAAGTTTTTCTCTTGACAGGATTTTCGTTTCTGACTGCAGATATCCTTTCAGCCTCTTATACAATGCCTGGACGTGAATAATGTCATTCGACTCTTCACTGTGCTCCTCTTAGAGAAGCGGACACTTCTTCGGGCCTCAAAGTGAGGTTTCAGCCCTTGCAGTCAGTGCCTTGCAGCTGATTGTTGTCAAGAGTCCCTTCCTTCCTTAAGATGCTCATGAAGTAGTGATGCTTCACAAAATAGTAACCCTCTCCTTATCTGATGTCAAGTCTAAAATAATAAAAGACAAGGTTCTCAGTTCCGTCCCAATCACACAACCACTGCTTACGTTGAATATCTGTGGGCTCGTCTTAGGTACTCATTATTAACCCTGGTTGCTGAGGCAATATTGCATCTACTTTATCCAATAAAGTGGCAGGTAACAAGCTGCATACGCGGTGCTTAAGCGGCTGGTACTACTTGAGCCTTGTCGAATACTTGTGTATACGTAGTCAGGGCAGGATAGGTGAACCAGCTGCTCTTTTTTGTGACCTAGAAGAAATCTGCAGGACGGCTGCACAAGCAAGCAGTGTTGGATCTTGTGGAGTTTCCATTATTGATGATGCAGTACAGTTCCATGCTCACAATGGGCGCAGGGTGTGTACATCCCTGTCTTACCTTATGTAGGCGTGGACTTTATTGACGCCCCCACGCTGTACTTCTTTGGTCTTCACTCCAGTCTTGACATCTCCAATCTTAGCCTTGAAGGGGTGAGTCCACTTTCAATATGGGGTTCAATAGGTTCTAAGCACTTGCCAAGCAAGAGGCAGATTATATACAACCATAAGGTGATCAGTAATGTACTATCACATGATTGGTCATCCAGCTTGTTCTCAGAGATGCATGACTTGATCGTTGTGTGCTACTTGCTAAGTCTGGTTCCTATGTATTGTCAGGTTACTGTAGTGGACCTTGACTTCAACCACATGTATATAGCCGATGACACACCCCCATTGCCGGAGCCAGAGCTGAGCAACCTGCGATCTGCTATGCATACCCTCGTGCACCCAACGCTGGTCACCCTTGACCAATCAAAGAAGTTGGTCAAGCCTCGATACGACCGCGAAGCTATTCAGCTGGCCAAACCATGGGGCAAACAGCATGACAACAAGCTCAGGTGCAGTTAGACCCATCCTTGTCACAAGCTGAAGTGCTGATATGTAAGTCGAACGCACTGCCTTGTGAGAACTTGATTTTGCAGCACTATATATTGACCTGCGGTCCAGGGGATAAAGAGTAGGATTTATGATACAGAGTGGTCACATGATTTCTCTGAAGCCCCTGCTTGCTGGAACCAGGCTCATTTTCCTGGAACTCTTTGCCTCTCTGATGAATGGTTATCGCGACTTTGTGGTGAGCTTCTATCTCATTTTGCTTCTGATGATGACGATTCTGGTGGAGTCCCTCTCTCGCAGTTGGTGCTAGTAACTGTGCAGACTTCTCTGCGCATCATGTCAATCGAGTAAGAGACTTGATGAGAAATATTATCATGTGCCTGTGTGTTAAGACAAATTCATAAATTTTCCTATCAACCGTTCACTCCCTACACCCTACAAAAGTTGCATCGCAGGGCAGTCCTCTAGAGACATGTCCCTGGATGTCTCTCGCCTCGACCAGCTTGAGACGCTCTGCATCATGTTTGGCTCACAGGACCCGACTCAAAGCGGAGCAAATATTTTCAATACTGATGCCTTTCTGAGAAAGCGCTCCAGAATGACTAATCAACCAGTCGACCCCTTGGTGAGCAACAGCTTGTGACTGTCTAATATTCAGAAGTCCGGCTCTAGTGCAGAAGTAAACCATGCACTGAATCAGGCCTTGTCGATCAATTTCAGAGAGTTGACCTTCGCTGAGTCCAAACAGCATTTTGGCTTTTGCACAAACAGGTGGCTCAATTCATACGTAGTCAAGGATTCATACATTTCCTGGAAAGTGGTTTGGGGTCAGCGAAGGAGGGTGCGAACCTGGTGGATGCTGTCATTGACGGGCAGCAGCAGGAGAAGGACTACTCCTACCTTGCGCAGCCACCTGCTGGTGGATCTGACATCCTGGCTGTCCTTGAGCCTTTGCCCTCAACAACAGATCAAATAGCAGGTCTCTGGCTGTCTAAGATTGTCATCTCTTCTACTTGCGCTTGTCAGGTCGTGTTACAGATAGCTGATTGACGGTTTACAAGAGTAAGGCAGGCGTTTTGACCGTGGTATGCGTAAAGTGAAGGATGTCAGAAAGGACAGTACAGTATGGCCCTTCTGAGCCTCCTGTGGCCTTCATTATTGAGGTCAAGGGTATCTGGAAATTTGACTCGCAAATGCAGGCAAGCGCGGCATGAGATACACCTACACTGCATTCCCGGCCCTGGAGAGGTCCGCTGAGCAGGAGCAGGCGCGCAAGGATATGCTGGCCAGAGCAGTTGAGGACAGAGAGCGTCCCGCTGACGTGCCCACCCACCAGTGCGTCTATAGACCTCAGCTTTCTTTGCGTTTGACAAATGATGCAATATGTCATTCTATTACATGTCTGAGTGACTTTGCATTTTAGATCAGATATAAGGTCAAGGCTAGGCTTAGCAGGCGTTGCGGCTGTGAGAGCTGTAACCACTGTGCTGCCTTTTTTGGCATTCCAGGCCACCTGTGGACGATGAAGTGAAGGCCATTCCCAAGGAGCCTCGCAAGATTGACATCCAACGCGGCGTACGTTCATCGATTCTTTATACTTGTTATCAGTCCTCTTGAGAGTTGCTCTCTGTACGGAGGGAAGCTGGCTTCTGTGGGGGATTGTGCAAGAAGACTTGCAATAATTGTCAAAGCCCACTTCATGGTCAAGGACTTAGATGGAGAATCTACACTGGAACAACCGTTCTTAATGCTGGCCGCCTATGTGAAAGCCTTGCTAAGGAGGTGTACCCTCGTTAGCTGATCAACATTGTGGTTGGTTTGATCAAGCAGTACGGCTTTCTTGCCATGGTGGGGCCTTTAACCTGATGTTTGCTTTATCCTGTGCAGCATGCTGAAACAAATCAGATGGTGCTTGACATCAAAGTGAAGCTTCAGGTGCAACCGCTTCCCAATGCCAGCCTCTGTGCAGGCCTGTGTGAGGGGGCCAGCTCGTCAGCATTCCTTGCTGATGCCATTGCTGGCTTGGCTATTCTGCTAATTAGCAAGAAGTGTGCATATTCAAATCTGTGTGCACAACAAGCTTTACAAGTCAGCCTGTAACACTTCACCATTCTTAGTTGTATGAGACTCTTGCTCCATGCTCCCAATACCGGTCAGGGGTTGTGGCGACGACTGCTGGAGCTGGATCCAGCTGAGGAGGATCCTACTTCTTCACCACAGTATGGAACAATTTCAGGTGTTCAGATCCTTCACACACTTCCAAGTTCATTAGCACGCCCACTGCATACTTGTGGAGTTGGTTTTGTGGTGGAAATGTGCTCCATATTGTCACATTATTACTTAGCCTCTGGTAATCCTCCACTTCATCATTGATCGTTGCGCAGCTCTCATTGATTCGGATGCGGAGGGCATGACAGCGGTTGGTTTTGTCGAGTGCATCATCGAGCACATGAAACATGTGAGCATTATTAGCACTTTGCTAGAAGCTGCACAAGAAGGTAGTCTTGAACGAGATTGTCACCAGTGTAACATGCTTAGCATACAATGTATGGCCGTCCAGATTTCTTTGAGCAATCTGTCAGCAGCCCGCGAGCTGTGTCAGCAGCAGAACCCATACTCACCTGGCAGCTTCTTGGTGGATCAGGGTTGGGACTGCCGGCTCTCGACTGAGCACTTCGCAGCTGTGAAGGAGCTGGTACTGCTAGTAGCCTGTGTTGTCCCTCTTCAGTTTCTGCCATAAAAGATAGCATCCCTCTACTCCTGTTGAATGTATCATGCATCCTTGAAAAAAAAATTTATTGCTAGCCTCCAGGTTAGCTGAAGGCTGAGTCGATATTGACGAAGTGTGCATCTTGCCTCTGCCAGCTCATCCTGACGCTCAGCAGTGCCGCGGAAAGAGGGGATGCCTCCACTGCTCAGGCCGTGATGGAGATCTCGTCCAGGATCTTCAGGAGAGATTTGGGCAATGTCAAGGACTACATGGCACGCCACCTCTGCTCGCTGCCGACTTGGGATGACCCTGAGTAAGCAGGCTGATTGCTCTATCAATGCGTGCGGTCAATCTTGCTGATCTATGTAATATGTTACTAATGCAGAAGCCTTAACGTGGTTGGTAGCAGAGGATGAGACTCTAAGCAACCCCGTAACTAAGCCTCTTAGTCAAGGGATTGCTCAATGACAGCCAAGAATGACCTTTTTATTGTCATGTCAACCCAAGATGCGTCGTGCAACTCATGGTTGTATGCGATTGCAGATACTGGTCCGAGTATTTCGACCTGCTGCTGGAGCATGTGGTTATGCAGTACGTCCGCAGCCTCTCAGTCTTCAAAGATGTTGACAGGCTAGGGAGGAAGGCACATTGTGAGAAGCCATGGAGAATCAGATAGTCGAATAATTACTTTCATCAGGCATAGGTCTATCAAAGCTTACAGTCAAGAGAAGTCGCTTTTTAGACAGAAGTTGCTTATCATCTGGACGTTAGATGTTAAGAAGCTTCTTCATTGTGCAGAGAGGGCAATCATGCAGTTATGGTGCTTGAGCAGCTCATGCTTGTCGCATGCCACATGGTAAGAGCTGATTTTAGAAGTTGTCATCGCTCCTTGACACTCTGCAGAGCAGTCTAAACATCCTTGTACTGGTGATGAATCTCGTGCTCAATATATGCTAATGAGAGGATGTCCTATGGCAGGCTGAGCTGGGCCTGCTGGAGCAGGAGGCCTGGGCCATCCTCGAGTCATTGGCCTCCAAGAATGGCCTCGGTTATACGCACATGGTAATGCTGCTGAGTCTACGTTTCTCTAAAATCCAAACCCTTAAGCCTTAAGTCCTGAACCTAAACCCTTTCAGCATGGCACAAGCTCGTCAACTGGTTCAGAGCAGGCCGCACTGACATGGACACCTGCTTGCCAATGCTGCAGCTGAAGCTGCGGGGAGTGCTCGCAAGGGTCCGGCAAGTGTCACATGCCTACTGGGGCCATCCCTCGGCAGCGGTGCCTGGCATGTCCCCCCGGCTACTTGAGGGCCAGGACTCGCTTGGGGGTGTCGTCAGGATGCATGGCGGCCTGGACGACGGTGTCGGCAGCGACGGCCGCAAGGGGTGGAGCCTGTTCAGCAAGATGAAGGAGCGGGAGGGGCAAGTGAATGGGGTCTCGCCAAGAGACGAGCGGCGGAAGCCGGTGCTCCTCGACAGCAACTATGGTGAGCTGTTGGGATCACACCCTCCGCCATCCTCTGTAAGCACTGCTTCACATCACTAGCCCAAAGCCTACGGTCAAGTATTCGACATCCTGGCTACTTACGTGCTGTTTGTGGCCCGTCTATTAGAAAGCCTTGATAGGCGATGCCTTTGCAGGATTCTGACAGTCTTTCACTTCTGTGGGTCATTGCTAGACCTCCAAGACAAGACAAAGGGCTCCCCCGCTGGTCCAGCAGGGGGGGTGCCAAGCCCGAAGGCTGATGTCAGAAGTGGACCCGGCGGAGTGAGGAGGGGCCCAAGCGGGGTGCGGCTTCTCCGGGGCCACAAGGATGCCGTGACTGCCCTGCATGCTGGCACTAGAGCTGAGCTTGGAGATCTAGTCAGCCAGACCGACGATGTGGGCTATCTTGTGAGCGGCTCAGCAGATGCCACGGTGAGCCTCTCTCTGTATGCACATCCCCTCATGCAGGGATTTGCTAGCTTCTGCAATGCTTCCTCTGAGTCATGCGTGCCCTCTGATAGAACGAAGCAGCAGCGTGGATTGACTCATGGGTAGTGCTAAGGATGACCAATTATGCGCTGAATATATTTTGAAGCACCAAATGGCTGCTGTGTATTTTCAGGTGAAGCTGTGGCATCCCGATTCTCGGGGGTCCGAGCTCCGTGCGACGTTGGAGGGCCACCAAGCAGCTGTGCGTTGCATCTCAAGTGACAGGGGCCGCATTGTTACCGGCTCTGACGACCACAGGGTGCTTGTATGGGACAAAACCACGGCACAGCTTGCAGTCGAGCTCCGTGGCCACGAAGGCTCGGTGAGGACAATGCATTCGACAAGCCTGTATCATTGACCAGCCTCCTTCTTGGGAGGTAAATTTGAGACGGAGCTGGGAATGTGTCACATGAAAAAGAAAATGGCCGATAAACAGGAGAACGCATGGACTCAGAGGCCCCCGAGCTCTGCCGTGCGCAGGTGGGCTGCGTGCGGCTGCTCCCTGGGCAGCGCGTGCTGACGGCGGGTTGGGATGGGATGGTGAAGATGTGGGATGTGCGGTCGGACCAGTGTGTGGCCACTGTGGCCAGGGCCGCGTGCCCCGTTTTGTGCTTTGACTATGTGGACCATGCTGGCATGCTGGCCTTTGGGGGAACAGACGGGTATTGAACTCAATACAGCCTTCACCCATGTCTCTGACATTTGTGTTAGCCTACAAGCCTGCTCAGATTTCTGCTGCTTATCAATATGTGCTTCAGTGCAGGCTGGAGCAGCAACGCAGCAGGTCCCGCAGATTCTGTCAGGTATTCTGTGCAGAGCTGTCGGAGGGTACTTCTTCAGGACGATGGTTCCAACTTCTCCTCACAATCTGGGGTGCCATATGTGTTTTGCAGGACACTGAATCTGTGGGACATTCGAGAAGGCAAGCAGCGGTACAAGCTCGTTGGGCACACCAATTGGATCAGGTGCTCCCACTCAAGTCACATTGGCCAGGATGCAAGTCAGGTTGTCAAGGAGCTCAGATGTGTCCTCTGACTTGATGCATAATCAGCTGGGAGGACTGTCAGAGGCTGCTCTTGCTCTTCTGTGGCATGGGTTGTGATCTCTACAATATACATTCATTCCAGGATATTGGCTATTGGCAACCCAGTGAATCGAGCCAATGGCCTTGCCAAGCCCCTTTGCACGGAGCCCCTCTACACACAGGCGGCTTTGGTTTTCAATGCATTCTGCTGTGAGATTGCTAATTGAGATGAAGTGATTGCCTGTGTAGAGCCATCCGGATGCACGGTGACACGATTGTCACGGGGTCAGACGACTGGACGGCACGGGTGTGGGAGCTCAGCGGCGGACAGTGCGAGGCGGTCCTGACGTGCCACGGGGGCCCTATCACCTGTGTGGACTACTGCATCTCCAGCCAGGGCGTGGTTACGGGCTCCGCCGACTGCACCGTTCGCCTGTGGGAGCGTGTTGACGGTAGCCCTAAGGGCACCCTATCGCTCTGCCTGCTGCTCGTCCGCTGGCCTGACCATCTCCGTGGTGGACCGCTGCTAGCACCTGCCACCGGCTGGAGTTATGGACACTGTTCAGCCAGGCATTGTCAGCAGTGGCCTGTCATATTCTGGGTATCTCACTGTGCTCTGACAAGGTGATCCGTGCACCATGTTGTCAGGCTTGCTGCAGAGTGTGACGACCATTGGTCTGCATGGAGGCCCCATCGTTGCTGTCCGGTCTGGAGATAGGTGGCTGGGCATTGGGGCCCAGGACAACTCCATGTCACTCCACCGCCAGCCAGAGGGCGCTGGCCCAGGGGTTGATGCAGCCTCCATGCGGAACCAGGGCTGGGGCCACCGCCGCAGGAGCATGCGCGACTGGCAGCTGCACCGCACACTTAACCGCTCCGCTGCTGTCGTAAGTGCCAAAATCTATGCTCAGTCTCCGTGTGAGATTGGTTTTTTTGCTGTATGGTGATGGACAATCCTTAATCTCGAGATATCCATGCATATCTCAAGCAATCTCACAAGCTACTTCTAAAGAAAATGCGTGCGTCTTGTTGCTACGTCAGACGTGAAATGAAGGTCATTTCCAGCCATGTCATCGATTTGCATATCATCCCGAGTATATGATACAATCTGATGTTTGAACGTATTAAAAGGTTGCTATATGCTCCACTACAAGGAGTTGTACAGTCGTGGTAGATGCAGGACACATCAGAACCATCTGAACTTCTATTGAAACTCATTGTGGCAGGTCCGGCATGTAGCTGTGGATGTAGATAGAGGCAGGCTTTGCAGTGGAGGACGCAATGGCATCTTGAGGCTCTGGGAACCCCCTTGAAAGTGGTGTCTCACTGAGAAATCATTGATCAGCCATGTAGGTCATGGTTCCTAGGCCATTGAATTGTTGGCAGCAATACTTGATCATTACCTCCTGTCAAATGCTTGAGAAGTTCCAGCATACAAGGAATCACTAACACTGTTAGGCAACCATCTGCTGTTCCGTGCTGCGACGGGAGTGAGTCTTGTACTTATCCAGCTGCTCTCGCATCTCTTCCTCAACTTGCTTGTAGAAAAGCCTGCAGAGCATCCCCTATACCACCGTCAGGGCAAGGTGTTGGAACGAGTGTGAGCTGGATTAATGTGATCTGATGATTTCACGTCAGAGTGCTGACCTTTGTCTGGTGGTGACTCTCTCTGCTCTACTTCTGCATGCAGCATCACAAGACTCTGACAAACACTTGTCGGTACCTCTTTTCAGCTATGCTGCCTTGCTGCTCAGCAGTTTCTTTGGTCAACAGGTCGAGAGCCTGCACGATATGATCTTTTTGATCCATGTTAGGCCCATCCTTGTGACTATCTTCATGATGCTAGTTTCACCCACGGTAAACGGACATGTGCAGCACCTGCGCAAGTGACTCGCTGTCCACTTCGCAAGTGGAGATTCCCTTGTGGCACGCTATCACTTCACTCTGCAGCTGCCTGATCTCCTGCGTCACGGTATTCATGCGGTCGTCCCATGCCTTCGAGGTTGTTGCAACTTCAGGTGACATGCATGCCAAATTGGCAGCAAATCAGCCTCAAATATTGAGCCATTTTTTGATTGAGCCATTGTAAGCACTAGTTGCTTGTGGCTGCAATTTGATAAAGCACAACATTCAAGTCTGAAGTAATGTTGATCAGAAGGCTGGCAGATTTGCAGTGCAACATTGGTCTTGGCTATCACAGCACCTTGTGCAATGTCCTTCTCCAGCGTGCTGATAGCAGTCTGCTGCTCGTGTCTTTCAGCATCAATGGCAGCGGCCTTGTCTTCGTGTTCTGCAAATTGCTCAATGAGGAACCAACGACGCGTCCCTTCCTCGTGAGTGAGCTGGCGGGGAGTGCGGATGGTGGTAAGCAAGCAGTGCTGCAGGCAGGAGGCGAGGAGCTAGGTGCAGGCAGAGGCGGCGAGCTCCCGGAACGAGAGAGGGACGAGGGGCGCGCCGTTCATCTGCGCGCGGAGGGCGCGGAGGTGCCGCAGATAGGCCTCCATGGCGCTCGAGTGCGCCGCACGGCACGGCGGTCGGGGAGAAGGCGCGCAGCGCGCATGAAATGAAAGGGTAGCCAGTTTAAGCCAATAGAAAGCAAGCGCGGCCAGATTGACTGGTAATAGAAGGGGTAGGTTCGGCGGGGGCTGCGCCGATCTGGCACCCCGACACGGCGGTGGGAGACGGGGAGCCGCAGTGGGGGCCGTCGTCAGGCCCCATCACTAAGCCACTGACCGCCGCCAGCACGACTGGGCACCGAGAGGGATCTACCGCCGTCGTGGAGAAGCCGCGGTCGCCGCTTTTCACAGCCGTCGCACACCTTCTGGAAAGCTTGCTTCACTTCCAGTTGCCGCTTGGCCGGCCAACTCGAGCTGCCACCGTCGAGCCGCTTTGGCCGAACGGCAGCTCCGGTGGGGAAGGGCGCTGCGGGTGGGGGCACTTTCTTCGGTCGGGCGGGTTCCCGGCGCGCTGCTCAGACGAGGGTTGTGCAGACGGGAAACAGTGGAGACGGGCGGCCAATGGGACGGCGAAGGGAAGGCAGCGGAAAAGTGGGTTCAGGGTCGCGCCAGGCTCCCAGCCGGCGGCTTCCAGACCGCCGCCGCCGCCGCGCCGCCGCGGCCGCCGCGCCGCCGCNGGGGCGCGGCCCAGCAGCATGCCGGCTTTGCGGGCGGACCTCGCCGACGTCTGCGCCGGCGCCGGCGTTGGCGCCGGGTCGCTCTCGCCCGGCCAGGAGAAGGCCCGGATTCGTGAGTTGACGCAGATCGAAGGCGAAGCCGTCAGCGAGGGCGAGCACTTCTACCTCTTGTCCTCCAGGCAAGCTGGGATTCGCCTGTCGCGACCGGCAATTCGACGCTCTGGCCTGGTGTACGCTTGAGGCTTTGTTGCTGGCTGAGTAGTCCGCTCAAATCAATCTGCTGGTATCCTACTCCGTGAGTTGATGACGAAAATGACGAGCGGCGGGACTTTCTTGCGCAGATGGTGGAGATTGTGGCAGCTGTATGTAGGCGGAGTAGAAGTAGCAGGCGCGAGTGATGCGCAAGGTCCTACTTATGATGGGTTCGCGGCTCCCGTTAGCAAGTATTCGAGGCCTCCGCCTATAGACAACGATGATCTCCTGGAAGTTCCAACCTCGTCACCCTTCATATCTGGGGATAAGGCCAGGAGCAGGCCTGTTTTACTGGAGCTCAAGCCTGGTCTAGTAGAGGACAAAGACTACCAGATTGTGCCCCAGGGAGTGTGGAAGGAATTGCATGGCTGGTGAGGCGTCTCTGTCTCTGCTATGTTGCCGCCTGCTCGCCAAATTTGGCATTTACGGTGGAGCACAACATGATACATTTGCAGATCTGGGTGTTTCCCCCTTGCATTCAGGTATGGAGGTGGTCCTGCAATTATTCGACGCGCCATTTTGTCCGGTGCTCGCGAGGAGCTGCAAGTAGAGGTCTATCCTTTGCGTCTGCAGCTTCATCGCGCTACCAAGCTTGGCATAAACAGCTCAGTCTACGTTTCCCTGAGCCGCAAGGTACGATTGCTCTACATATCAGCTCAGCTGATAGGCAGCAGTGACTTGTGCACCTGCTCTTTGCGCCAGTGGAGGCCCTTTCCTTAGGATGAGCAAGTAAGGCAGTTTGGTTGCTCACCTGCTTCAGCTTGCTGTCACAGGCAAGGGTCAGTGAGCTCGTGGAGCTCTGCAAGCAAGCATTTGAAATTACGAGTGAGGTAAGCATGCCTCAATGGGTTGCAGCTTGACTTCTCTTCAGCCGACGTTTTAAATTCCTTATTGTACCACTGCTGTGGTCTGATTCTGATTGCTCCCACATGCTCGCAGGTTCTGGTGTGGGATTACTTTGGTGGACACAAGAACAACCTCCTGTCCGGGGCGTCTCTTACATTGGAGGATGCAGAGATTCAGATGAATCAAGAGGTCAGAGCATGATGAATAGCTTTGACGGCTCTTCACGGCCAGGTTCTCCTTCTGTGAGATGCACAGCCCCATGGGAGATGCCCCATGTTCTATCTGACTTCAGATGGTTGCAATTATAAATGCAGATCCTTGTGGAGGATGCCCAGCAAGAAGCAGGACAAGCCAAGGGTGCAGCATCAAGTCGTCTGCAGTTCACACAACCTGCTCAGAATGGGCACACGTCATCTCGTGAAACTCTTGCAATAGTGCCTGTAGAGCAGAACACGTCTCCTCCACCTCTCACCATTGCGGGGGGCCCTCTCAGTGGGAAGTCCAACAGTAGCAATGGTACGCTATCAAGCTTTGGCCTCTTCTCTTCCTTCGGAAGATCTGCCACAGAAGCCAGGGACAGTGACGACTGGACTTTCGGAAGTGCGTCCGCCAAGGCAGGACCCTTGGGCATTGTTGGCCTGCAAAATTTAGGCAACACTTGCTTTATGAACAGCGCGCTCCAGTGCCTTGTTCACACGCCCCAGCTTGTAGATTTCTTTTTAGGAGACTACAGCAAGCAGATCAACAAGGCGAATCCACTTGGGATGGAGGTATGTAAAGTGAAGTTGCTGCATTTGAGAGGGTCTGATGGGAAGAAGTTTCGCAGTGCTAGGTGATCTCAACAGCAAGCTGCAAGTTTTGAAATTACACAGCCTCACAGACACTTACAGACAGCCCGGAGCTATTTTTAGACAAAGTCTCCACCTGTTCAGGTCAGTCCATCTCAAGGCTGTGCAAACTCTGTGCAGGGTGAGTTGGCATTGGCTTTTGGTGAGCTTTTGAGGAAACTCTGGAGTCCAGGAAAGGCTCCAATAGCTCCTCGTGCCTTCAAGACAAAGCTGGCGCGCTTTGCCCCCCAGTTCAGTGGGTACAATCAGCACGATTCACAGGTCAGACTTGACAGCATGGCCAAATATCAAGGACAAATCTCACCTCCACAGACCTTGTCCATTGTGCCCGTGTCTAGGGCTGTTGGCCTTGGCCATGTGCCCAACATGCTAGTGAAAAGTCAGGACTGATTGACTTCATCGTTCTCCTTGTCTTGATCTGTATGTCTTGGGACGTTTTTATGCAACAGGAGCTCCTAGCTTTTCTATTGGATGGTCTTCACGAAGATCTTAACCGAGTGCATAAAAAGCCATACATAGAGGCCAAGGATGCAGATGGTCGACCAGATCAAGAAGTTGCAGACGAGTACTGGGCGCATCATAGAGCACGCAATGACTCAATCATTGTGGACACTTGTCAGGTATTGAGGTCAAAGGTGGTGTAGCCATGGTCAGTGGTGGTGTGGCCATTAGTTCTGATTCTAGATAGCACGTGTGGTAAGAAACGAAATTGCTTTTCCAGGACTAGATGTAGCTCCTTGTCACTTTCAAGTACTCCATTTTAGTCTGTGAGCAGTTGTTGCCTCTCTTTCTTCTTTTCTTACTCGTGGGACGTGATGGCTGCTCGTGACAGGGTCAATACAAATCTACTTTGGTCTGCCCCGTGTGTGGAAAAGTTTCTGTTACATTTGATCCTTTCATGTATTTATCCCTCCCACTTCCGGCTAAAAGCACCAGGGTGATGACGGTGAGCGTGTACAGTAGCACTGGAGCTCATCCTCCAAGCCAGCACACGCTTACAGTACCAAAGCAGGGGAGGTATCGTGATCTTGTTGGAGCTCTGAGCAAGGCTTGTGAGCTTGGCTCGAATGAACGACTGGTGTTAACAGAGGTGAGTTCAGCTATCTCATGTCAGGAGTAATGTCTTGATGATTGCTGAGCCAGATGTCACTTCAATTTGTCATTTCGTACTCGCTTCGAGGGCGAAAGATTGTGTGCACGCTTTTGAGGCTCCTGGATTTTCCATTTGCAAGCTTCTTTTGCAATTCTTGCAGTGATCTCTTCCTGATACGTTATTGGATTGGCTCTGCAGGTCTTCAACAATCGTATATTCAGAATTTTTGAAGATATGAATGAACAGCTGTCATCAACAAGAGATGATGATAGGCTTGCTGCTTACCGTCTGCCAAAGGATGTTACCTCGTACATTGTTGTGATTCATCGGCAGGCTCACGAGTGAGTGTTACTCAGAGGTGCAATTGCTACTGCTGGACCAGCCTTTGCAGCTGTAACGGGCTGGTCAGCATGCTCACAACCTGAATTTATTCTGAAATTTGTTAAGTGCAAGCACCGAGTGCATTTTACAGTACTGGACAATCTCCTTCAGTACTTGTGCTCATTGGTACCAAGTGTCTCTGTATCAACAGGCAGAGTCTATCGAATCTGCAGCATTGGAAGCAGTTTGGGACCCCTCTTCTCCTTCCTTACCCAGCAGAAGGACTCAGAGTTGGGTCAGATTTGTACGCGTTGATCAGGCGCGCTCTGCGCCAACTGATCAACAGAAAAAGACCGTCAGCTGATGATTCAGGGCAGCCAAGAAGAGCTAATGCAGGGGACCTCATATCCAATGCGGGAAGGGGACATACAGCTGACAGCCAGGAGGGGCTCACCAGCGAAGGCCGGGCGGCGATGGAGGAGGATGAGGCTGAGGGGGGGCCAGCCTCCGAGGAAGTCAGCAGACTGGCAGGGGAGTCTGCTGAGATGGACACGCAGCCCCCAGAGGGTGCTGCCAGGGTGGGCGAGGACCACGTCTCAGCTGCCGATGAGCATTGGGAGAGGCATGCCTTCTCGCTCTGGGTGACCAACGAGAAGGGTGAGACAAGCGAGCTGTCTATCACTCCAGAGGCGCCAGTGCCTCTGATGCTGAGGTCCTCTGGGGATCTGACAAGCAAGAGCAGATACGTTGCCGCCGACTGGTCGAGGTGGGCGCTGAAGCAGGACATTGATGCGGCAGTCTATGACATACCACCTGAGGTCCTGCATTCTGGAGCTCCAGCTCTGCTGAAGAAGCCCAGGCAGGAGGCCATCAATTTGTACACATGCCTGGAGGCTTTTCTGAGAGAGGAGCCCCTTGGGCCGGACGACATGTGGTAAGGGTCTTGTGAATCTGATGCTGGTCGAGGAGGTTGCTTGCCGCTGGCATGGTGTGGCCTCTTCTCTTCTGTCATTGGGAATCTGATAGGGCTGAGCTCTGATGCGCTCTGCAGGTACTGCCCAGGCTGCAAGGAACATCGGCAGGCCAGCAAGAAGCTTGACTTGTGGAGGCTTCCTGAGATTCTGGTGGTGCATCTGAAGCGCTTCTCCTACAGCCGGTATCTCAAGAATAAGCTGGATACATTCATCAACTTCCCCATCCACAGGCTGGACCTTAGTCCTTATGTTGCCCTTGCCAACGGAGAGCAGCTTGTGTACAGCCTGTACGCCGTGAGCAATCACTATGGCGGCATGGGAGGGGGTCACTACACCGCTTATGCGAAGGTCGGAGTCTCTTCACTAAGCACTCACCTACTTGGACTGGGCATCTGCAAGAAGGACCAGATGTGCTCAAAGTCTGGGTTATATTGTCATGTACTGACTAACTATGTACTTGCTCCTCCTTTCCGTTACTGCAGTTGCCATCGGAGAATAAGTGGTACAACTTTGATGACAGCAGTGTCTCACCAGTGTCAGAGAATGACACAAGGACTTCTGCGGCCTACGTGCTCTTCTACAGAAGAGACGGGGCTGCAGCTACACAAATACCTCATGCCGTGGCAGCCAATAACAGCCCCCCGAGCCCAATGGATGATGATTTGGATGAGGACAGTGGCTATCACATGATGCTCTGAGCATGAAGCGAGCGCTGATTGATGGCTGCTCGTCTCAATGTTCACTCTTTCTTTGACATTCTTATCATTTGTTCTTAGCTCTTAGCCCACCTTGGCCTTAAGGCCTGCATGATTCATTTTGCCCTTGTCACCAGCGTGACAGGGCTTCGTGCAGCAGCAGCTGTGGAATGGTGTCTGTGCAATGCCTGGCCACCATGCTGCTGCATGGACATAGAGTGATCTGTGTCACTGTACAACTACCGGAGGCAACGAGACTTCAGAGCAACATGTGTTTTGTGATGCAGCTGCAACCCATTGTACTGTGTCCAACTCAGCTTCTGCTTGAGCTTGCAAGCTCAAGGGGCTGGATGATCCGTTCAGTGGAGAATTTATTTTAACAGCTGTGCTGTGCAAGTCTTGGTGGAGCATGTAGGAGTGCCACTAGCATACACGGTGCTGCTTCCAAGCATAGACAAATTAAGCAAGGGCCTTCCTCAAGTGTGCACATGCCTCTGCACTACTGATGCTAGCACGGCTATGTTTGCTGACATTATTCCCTCAGCTGGCTGGTGCTGTCACTTGAACTCTTGCAGCCAAATTTGTATGCACCAAGGCATGCTGCATAGAGACGAAATGAGCGGCAAGCGCAGATTTCGCCGCGTGGGCAGGAAAGCTGACAGACTCTGAGCCGACTTGTACTATGCTTGGGAGCCCAAGGTGCAGTATACCCGCAAGGTCGACTTTGCTTTGCCAGTGTACGATGGCCAGAAGGCCACCTACGCGGTCTCCGCCTTGGTCGAGGCAGTGGGGGACATGACAGCGTCCAGAGCAAGCAGGAGCCTGAAGGTCCTCGAAGCTTGCGCAGAGCTCATGCCAACCGCTGCAGAGCTCATGCCAAGCGCTGCGGCTTACTACAAATTGCAACTACACTGTGCTGCGGCCGACGGAAGAGGGTGCCGCCCAGGCTCCACTTCTGCTGCGCGTGCGCCCAAGCCGCCATCAACCAAGTCAGCCAACTCATCTACTCATCCGAGCTTGCGGCTCACGGTGTGTGACCACCTCCATTTGGGCGGGTTGCAAAGGCGGCGACAGGCGAGCGAGCGTCCACTGGCCGTGTGGCGGTGGGCAGAGATGGGTGCGGTGGGCGGGACCTGGCGCGGGCGCCCGTCACTGCTTGGCGATGGTGGTGGCGGTGTCGTTCTCCAGCGCGTCGTAAAACTCCTCCGTCTTGCGCCGCAGGTTGAGGTGGTACACCTTCCAGAAGGACGCGCCTACGGCGGCGGCGGCGGCGGCGGCGGCGGCGGCGTCAGCGGCCGAGCCCGGCGGCGGCGCGTCGCGGCGTCGGTCAGGCCTGCCGGGCCCTGGCGGCGGGCTGTACCGAAGATGCCGAGCGCCAGGCCGATGCCGATCTCGTGCAGCAGCCGGGGCCCGCGCTTGGACGCCGCGTGCGCTAGGTGGTGCCCGCCGCCGGCCATCGCCGCCGCCGCCGCCGCCGCCGCCGCCGCCGCCGCTGCAGGTTTTGGGGTTCAGGGCTAGGGTTTCGGTTCTGGGGTCTAGGCGCTCACGCCGAAGGAGCGGAAGGCGACGTGGTCGAGGGCGACGGGCTTTTTTTTTTTTTTTTTTTTTTTTTTTTTTTTTTTTTTTTTTTTTTTTTTTTTTTTTTTTTTTTTTTTTTTTTTTTTTTTTTTTTTTTTTTTTTTTTTTTTTTTTTTTTTTTTTTTTTTTTTT
>WELB01000013.1:681368-694377 GCA_009602725.1 Spirogloea muscicola
GCGGCGGCGGCGGTAGCGCGCGGCGCGGCGCGGATCGCGGCGTGGGTGGCGGAGCACCTGGAGATGACGGCCAGCGGGCGGCCGGCGGGCCTCCTGCGCGTCCGCTTCTCGGCGGCCGTCGCCGCCTCCTCGCTGCTCTACGCCACGGTGTGCGCCGCCTACTGGGCGCGCGCCTGCCCCCTCATGGCCGCCCTCTTCGCCGCCGTCACCGTCACCTCCCTCGGCGCCGACTCCCTCTTCCCCGCCTCCCGCGCCTGGTGCTGCGCCGACCGCTCCGTCGCCACCGCCGGAGGTGCGCCCGCCTGGCTGCTGTGCCGCAGCGCCGCCCGTCGAACTTGGCCCTTCAGGCAGTGCCTCTGGGCTGCCGCTTCTTCTTCTCTCCATGGCGCTGCGGAGCGTGCTGAGGGATGTCACTGTGAAACGAGCTTCTGCCGAGGCCCACTGCCAACACACTGACTCTCGCCGTCGTCGCCGTCCCCCTCTGCGACCACATTGCCCTGCCTCTGACATGCCTTGTGCTCTCCGCCTGGCACAGTGGTGCTGGGGCCGCTGCGATCCGCGCTCTTCTTCTCCTCGACCGTGTGGCTGCAGCTCGAGATCGTGGGCCTCACCGTCTTCTCGCTGTGCTTCCTGGCATGGAGCCGCACGTCGCGGAAACAGGCGCAGTTCGTCCTGCGCCACACCTGCTGGCACGTCGTGTCCGCCGCCTGCTTGCACTGGCTGGCCTACCGTGCGCCGCCCTGTGCGCCGCTCGCCATCTACTCCTAACAGCAGCCCCCACTGTTGCCTTACCCCACCTCCTCTTTCCCCAGCGTAGTAGGCTACAGGCGCCCTCTGCCGCTTGTCTCATCTTTTGAGTTACCATCTTCTGTCCCGTTTGCGTAGAATTCCTACCTATTAGCGGCTCTAAGAGCCCAATTCCCTTGCCAAAGCACTCAAGTGAGGCACCCACAGGCTTTGCGTCAGCCCAGTCATAGATTAGAGTAGTCGCATGCTTAGCTTACTTGAGTCTCTGGTTGAGTGTTCGCCCCTATTTTTAAACGTGGCCAGTTGCTTAGCTGGAACGCGTGCTGGGGCATGTCGGTGGGCATACACCCAAGCTTGTCCCAAGTACTAAGTAATGATACGCCCGCTTTCCTTGAGGGATGCTGACGGAGCTGTCTCTTGATTGATTAACTCGCGCTTTCCTTCTTAGCGCAGTTCCTCTTCTGTGAGGCCTGTAGACTTCACCCTTTGTGGTGCAGCCATTGCAATTTATTGCCCAGGGTCCTGCGGCAACTGGTACATCAATAGCCAGCGATGTGACCAGCTTGTACGAGCTCACCCAGTAAGCACATATGTGCAACTACATCTTCTGCCAAAACAAACCCTGCAGTGCCATATGCCTGTAGCCTCTGGGTATCACTGTACTTGCTCAAAGAATCGCGGGCGGGCAAGCGCGCAGCAATATCATGGTAGGAATTCATGGCTCTTCATGAAGTTCCGCATGGCAAATATCCGGCAGCAGACGAGCAGTGATACCGGCCACTGGAGCGAGCACCGCCGGCAGCCAGGCCGGTGGTGAGGTGAACACTGCGTCACCTCACTAAAGCACCGCATGCCGTTGGCCCGACAGCTCATCTGATAGCTCTGCGCCAGCACCATTGGCGTCTGCACCATGCGGCTGCTTCCGCTCCATCACATGCTGTCGCAGAAAGAGCTCCAGCACGCGCCAATACCGCTCCCCGCCCTTCACCCACGTGTCCATGTGTGCACCAGTGCGGAACTCGACAAACACGGCAGCATTGCGTGGGTCTGCCTTACACTGCTCAAAGAGCCGCCGCATCTGCGCCGGCGGCACCATTTCGTCTTGCAGGCCCGCAAGGAACAGGACCGGCGTGTGGACCTGCGGCAAATTGGGTAGTCGTCCATCAGGATCAGTAACATCCGCATGGCTCTAATCTGTTGAGTAGAGGTCACAATGGAGTGAACGGAATGCAGGCGCCAGCTTGAGCACCGCCAGATTCTGCAGCACGGGAAGCATACCGAGGCAATGATGTCCACGGTGCGCCATGGCGATCGCACAAGCGGGTTGAGCGGCTTCACGCCCTCGGTGCCCACCAGGTAGCCCAGGAAGGGCAGCATCTGGCCAGCCATGTCCAGCACCGAGGTGAAAGTGTTCTCCAGCACAATAGCTGCCACCTGCACTCGCTCGGTGGGGGAATTGGGCAATCAGAGCCCGCAGGAAAGTATCTCAATGCTCCTACAGTTCTGCGACTTCAGTACCCACATGTATTATTTTCTATTAGCTCCAATGTCGGGCTGGCTGTTCGATGATCCAGACCTGCAGCAAAGCTGACATGCACTGCAGACCTGGGCTGCCTGTCAAGAAGACTAGCGCACCTTGCCAGGGTTATTGGCAGTCAGCTGTGTGGCAACTGCGCCACCCAGCGAACGCCCGAAGAGCACAATCTGCTTGGAGTCAATGTCTGGTCGCGTCAGCAGGTGGTCCAAAGACGCCTGCGCAACGTTACGGTGCTCAAGAAGGTAAGGGCCACGGAGCCTGCAGCATGCTCAAATGCCTGAGAGCAGTGTCTACGAGACCGCAATCACGAAAACTGCATTTTCTTTTGGCTGGAGAACTGGAGGACTTCAACTCAAGGCCCTGCATTTGAACTGGCCTGGGCGTCAAGAATGATCCCATGCTGCGAAGGAAACCCGTCGCTTGCTCCATACCTGCACTCAAGCACATCTCTCAGCCTAAGTGTTACACAAGCAGACAGTGTTGACTCTGCTTGCTTCAACTGTGTCGGCTGTATGAAGTCTGCAGCCTGCCAAGCATGGACACCAGTCTGTGGCTGTCTGGCAACTTCTGCAAAGAGCAGGACGGGCAAAGGACAAAGCTTGACTGCTCTTGCTCACCCTCGGTAGGAGAGCATGAAGACGTTGCACTTGAGCTTCAACATCATCATGGCAATGAAGTCCAGCCTATGCGCAATGTCTGGCTCGACCTGTCAAGGTAGGCCTTTCCTCTGCAAGCTTGTACCTGGGTCATGGAGTGGAGGACTGTGGCCCCTGCTTACCTCGACATTCTCCACCTGCAGGAAGTATGACCCAGAGCCCCACCTAAAACCCTGACAGCATGGATGAGCCTCTGACATCAAGGGCATAGGAATAATCAGTGCATGGGAATGCAGCCGCCATGCAGGCAAGCGAGGCGCAGCAGGCAGCAAGGGGCTCGCCAGAGGAGGATACTGCCAGCATTCTCCTGGAAGAACACAATTGTGGGTCCTGCAGATCAGCGAGGAGCATTGGCGGAGTCAGAGCAGCTGGCAAATGCAAGGAACCGCTGCTTCAAAGCCCTCTGTCCCGTGCGAGAGCCACACCCAAAGTCTGATCGTCCGGCTCTCTGTGCAAAGCATGAACGGCTCCACGCAGCTCGGCGCTTTTGCCTGCTGCAATGGGTTACCCACCACGCCAGCCAGCCGTCCACAGGGAGCGCGAGAGATGACAATGCGCGAGACCGAGAGAGACAAGGACAGAGATGGAGATAAGCTGCTGCCCGAACACTGAGGACTGGGTGTGTGCCGACTGGCGGCTCGCCTGCGGTGGCGGGCTCGAGCTTGAGGAACCAGGCGTGGAGGCGCACGCCGTCGCGCGCCGTGAGCCAGACGTCCTCGTACTGGAGGCGCGCGCGCGCCGGCGTGAAGGGGTACGCCTTGGTGAGGCCCGGCACCACCGGCACATACACCAGCCGCTCCTGCGCCAGCGAGCGGCCAGAAGCGGCGCCGCCGTCAGCGGGCCGACGACGGGACCCAGGTCAGGCTCGGCTCGTCGGCGGCATCCGGTGGGGCCCCGGCGGCGGCGCTGGTCCAGCGCCAAGGCGCCGGAGCCGCCGCCGCCGCCGCCGCCGCCGCAGGCCGTGGCCCCCGCCGCCGGAGGAGGAGTGCGGTCTCGCCTGGAAGATGACCAGCAGCACGAGGCCCGCGGCGGCGAGGCCGCCGACGGCGCGGGGCGGGCGCGGCGCTGCTGCCGCGTTGGGCGGGGCCGCTGAGCCCGCTGGAGCGCAGCGCTGGGTCCCACTCGATAGAAGGCGGCTCAAGAGGCCAGCCCGAAAAGAAGGAAGGGATCGCCCATTGAGGATAGGGCTGGAAAAGCCAGGAACAAAGTACGAGGAGGGGGCCAGGGGAAGCGCTAAGAAAAACAAGCACAACAAGAAACAACAAAGCAGCTACGAAGCACTCAGTAACCACCTGCCAAGCAGCCTCAGGTCAGAGAAGCTAGGCTCCTGGAAGTGGGTCCCCTGGCCAGAGCCAGAGGCAGCAGCGAGGGCTCTGCCGGCACGCAGGTGCAGCGCGTGGGCCATAGACCTCTGCAGCGAGACGGCCAAGCGCATCCGGTACACCTGCGCTAGCGACCCGGCTGCAGGCAAGTCCACTGGCTCCCCATGGAAGCGGCGGACGATGGCGTGCCGGGCGAGCTGGTTGAGCAGCTCGAGCCACCGAGCGCCCGACGCCCCATGCGTGTCGAGCCAGCGGGAAGAACTCGTCTTCCCGCGGATGATCAGCATATTTGAGCTCCTTAGCTCGAGCGGCGCAGGCGACCGCATACCCAGCCTTGATGGCACATTGGGCCGATAAGGAAATGGACAAGTTTGCAAAGGGCCCAAGAAAACAGCTATTTGACATTGAAAGCAATGGCTGGGAGAGGCCATCCCAAAAGGATTGGCCAAGAAGCCACAGACAGTGAGCTCTGCGAAGGGGGCGGGGCTGTGAATGGCCAGCCCAGCAAGAATGGATGTCCAAAGGGCCCAAAGACTCGCTACCCGAGTGTCCACTGGCCGCGCTTGCTTTAAGCGTCCACTACTACGAATGGGTGCTCAACGGAAGAGATCCCCCTTTGTTGGGCGCACTTCTTTTCTTTGTTGCGGACGCCAAGGGTACACAGTGCGGTACCAGAGCAGCCCGACATGAGCGGCTCCGCCACATTGCAGATTGCATTCTAGCGAACCCCTGATATCATGCGCAGGCTACTTTCAACAGGAGTAGCCGCTTCTAGCCCCTTAGGACCTTGAATACCTGACGCATTGCTTAATCTCCTCCCCGCTGCCGCCGACGCAGCAGCCGCCGCCGCCGCAGCGCGCGCAGGAGACGTGCACTGGATCTCGTCGAAGCCTTTGGCGGCTGCTCGGCGGCTCGACCAGGAACCACCGCAGCTTGAGGCGCTCGCCGCCGTCCGAGCTCGGAATTGTGCGACGGGGAGGAGGTCGACGCGGCGCCTGTTCCCATGGCCACCGTCGTGGCAGCTCGGAGGCTGCAGGTTGTGTCGCCCGTGCCAGCGGACATCGACATCGCGCAGTCGCTGCAACCGCTGCCAATCGCCGAGGTCGCCGAGGGTGCAGGGCTCCGTCCCGACGACTATGAGCTCTATGGCAAAACCAAGGCCAAAGTGAGCTAGTCGTTGAGCTTCACTTAATTATATGATGAATTGACGTTTTCAAGGTTTGGAGCTTGGACGATTGTTGATTCACGCTTGACGATGTACTTTCCTTGCCTCGGTTGCAGCGACTTGTAGAGCTAAGGCTTTGAGCTGCCGCCCAGTCGTTGCTTACTCTTTTCCGAAAGACAGCAAGATGCTGAGCCGGCTCTCCGCTTCCAGGTGCTCCTGTCCGTGAGGGACAGGCTGAGAGACGTAACAGACGGGCACTACATTGTCGTTGGTGGCATCTCGCCGACTCCTTTGGGGGAAGGCAAGTCCACGACCACGGTTGGGCTTAGCCAAGCTCTGGGAGCTCACATGGGATTGAAGGTGGGTGCATTTACGAGCTTCATGTTGGCAAAGGGAGGTGTTGCATCAATGGGCTTAGCTATGACAAGCGCCACAAGGATGAGATGAGTAGTCAATGCTGAGATGTTATGTTGGGTGTTTGCGCAGTGCAGGTATTTACTTGTCTCCGGCAGCCAAGTCAGGGCCCAACATTTGGCATCAAGGGAGGTGCAGCTGGGGGAGGCTACAGCCAGGTCATTCCCATGGAGGAGTTCAACCTGCACTTAACAGGTACAAGCAAGAGTACTTACAAGTCTTCCTCGTCAAGCTGGCTCTCACAAGTACTCTTATTCTGCCATGCTGCAAGCGTTCTTCTTTGACTTCAAAGCAGAGCCTGAACCAAACTCAGAGGGATATTAGCGCTATAAACTTCACATGCAAGTCGGTGATTTTCTTTCCTTTCAACAGCAGAGGCGCAGAGTGGCACAACAGTGCTTTGACCTCTCGTTGATTTGACCCTCGTTGGTTCATCATAATGTCGTTGTCTTGTATACTGTTTTTGCTAGTGAGTCAAGAAATTAGCTATAGCTTGTATCTGGACATTTCCACCTCTTATTTACTTTGAGGTACACATGGTAGGACTATCTAAATTCTCATTTTGGCCCTTGACTATGTTGAGGGTGCTTGTGCTCCAGGTGACATACATGCAATTACTGCCGCCAACAACCTCCTGGCTGCTGCAATAGATGCTCGTGTTTTTCACGAGGCCACTCAGAGTGATGCTGCACTCTTCAATCGTCTCTGCCCTCCTGGCAAGGATGGTCAGAGAATATTCGCTGAGGTAATGACGAAGAGGCTGCTGAAGCTGGGTATACTTAAGACCAATCCGGATGAATTGTCGCCGGAGGAGAGAAGCAGGTTCTGCCGCCTGGATTTGGACTTGTCCACTATCACATGGCGACGTGTAATGGATGTCAATGACAGGTGATGGCCTTTCTCAGGCAGCATGACATCTAACTTGCTGCTGAGCCCTGGGTGAGTATCGCAGCCTGACGATGTGCAGCTCGTATTCTCATGTCAGATTCTTGAGGAAGATCACAATTGGACAAGGGCCAGACGAGAAGGGCATGGTCAGAGAGACGGGGTTCGATATTTCTGTGGCAAGCGAGATAATGGCCGTGCTTGCGCTCACGACTTCCTTGGCTGACATGCGAGAGAAGCTTGGCGCCATGGTAGTTGGAAGCTCAAGGGCAGGGGAGCCCATCACTGCCGATGACTTAGGAGTTGGCGGAGCGCTTGCTGTCCTCATGAAGGTCAACTTTGACTGTATGCCCAACTTGTCCACAGCCACAACTCCGTTGCTTCAGTCTCCACATAGTTGATATTCCTAGCAAAAGCAGGGAGCAACCACTCGTGTCTTGACCTGCAGTCAGAGCCTGTTTACCTGGACAATGTAGCACCCATATGTTTGATGGTTAGTAGGCTGGCTTATGATCTTTGAAGAGCAGATGGGAGCTTGAAAAGAATGTGTCTAAGAAGGAGGAAGCATAGCTAGGAAAGTGTCCTGGGGAGCCATGGATTCAGTAAGTGCAGCTTGAAGAAGTAGCTTGCCAGCAGCCAGGCTGCAACCAAGCTGGGTACAACTATGTTATTGATGCACGATTGTGCTCACATGTCAAGCCAGGATGCAATTCATCCAACGCTCATGCAAACTCTGGAGGGGACCCCAGTATTTGTCCATGCTGGCCCATTTGCCAACATTGCGCATGGCAACTCGTCCATCGTGGCGGATCAAGTTGCCTTAAAGCTAGTTGGCGAAGGTGGTTTTGTCATCACAGAGGCCGGCTTCGGGGCCGACATTGGTACTGAGAAGTTCATGAACATCAAGTGCAGGTGGGTGCCTGCTAGTTGTCACAGCTTCTAATATGCTCAGAGGCCGTCGTTCTTGACACTACTGCTTGTGCAATGGTGGGGTCTAGTATGTAAGATTATGTGAGCCTTGACAAAGCAGGAAGTGCTTCTTGTCATGCAGCATCTCACACTCCTCATCCCCTTTCCTCGCTGTGTTGCAGGTATAGTGGACTCAAGCCTAGCTGCGCAGTCATTGTGGCAACAGTAAGGGCTCTCAAGATGCACGGTGGTGGGCCAGCCGTCACAGCTGGCAAGCCCCTGGATCAGGCTTACACGTGTGAAGGAGTGGACCTCGTGACAGCTGGCTGCACCAATCTAGCTAGGTGAAAGGCATGGCAGTGGTACTGACTGACCAGTTGACGTGCCTCCGCAATCTCATCAGACAAGCAGTAGTTTCTTGACTTCACTCACTGCACTCTTTCGACATTAGCACTTATGTTCTGCTTGCCTTTTACGTCCCGTCTGCAGACATATTGAGAATACCAGGAAGTACGGCGTCAATGTCGTGGTGGCTATCAACAAGTTTGCAACCGACACCGATAGCGAGCTAGTGGCCGTTCGTGTCGCTGCGCTCGCTGCAGGGGCCTTTGATGCAGTCGTGTGCACTCACCATGCTCATGGAGGAGCTGGAGCTGTAAGAAGGCCATCTCTGGCAGTGCTGTGCTTGCGAAAGTACCTACCTTGGTTGCTTGGTGCACCTTGTTTTGTTGTCTGGTGTTGAGGTCGTTTGATGCACATTGCATCTTTGATGTCTTTCAGCTCACGACTCCCTTAAAACTGAGACTGTCTTTGTTGACCTTTTAAGACCTCTGCATGGCACAGGTTGACTTGGGTTCTGCAGTCAAGCGTGCTTGCGAATCGAGCAGTGGCAGCTTCCAATTTCTCTACCCGCTGGATTCAAGCATCAAGGAGAAGATTGAGGCCATTGCCAAGACGATGTATGGTGCTGATGGTGTCGAGTACAGTGCCGAGGTATGCACCTACTGACTTGTACTGTGCTCATTGCTGACATACCAGGCGTAACTGTAGCTGCTAGATATTCCAGACAAGCAAGCATGCTCTCATGTGTGGACTTAAGTGCTTTGTATGTGAAAAGCAGCGACTTTGTCTTCTCCAGGCAGATGCGAAAATCGAGCTGTACATGCGGCAGGGTTTTGGGCGGCTGCCCATTTGCATGGCCAAGACTCAGTACTCGTTTTCGCATGACCCTGTACTCAAGGGTGCACCGACGGGCTTTGTCCTGCCCATTCGGGATGTGCGGGCAAGTGTTGGGGCAGGCTTCATTTACCCTCTGGTGGGGACCATGAGCACCATGCCAGGGCTTCCAACGCGGCCCTGCTTCTATGACATCGACATTGACACAAGCAGCGGCAAGGTTCTAGGCCTCTCGTAAGGCCATTGGTGACGTAGTGCACAATTGTTGCTCAGCAACCGCTACATCCCAGGTCTACTGGAGGATGAGACATTATAAGCCGACCTACTGGTCGATATAAGATGTCCGAGGACCTTGCCGGACCCTTGCACATCGTTGCTAGTAAGTGGAGCCACTGTGCAACAGCCAGAGTAGCCTTCTGGCAAGATCGTTTCTGAACTGCTTATGTCTGTCTCATCGCCCGAACGCACGATCAGCTTTTGTACGATGGTAGGGATAACGTCATGAAAGAGAAGCTGTTGCAACGTGAGCTGTTGCCAGCTCACGCGACAATGTCAGAGCTCCTGCACTGGCAGTACTCGGCCACAGCAGGAACCAAAACCGATGGTCACCTCGCCGCCCTGCTAGCCAAACAAGAGGAGATAAGCCCGTCCAGTCAGTCCAGGTTGAAGCCGCAGATTCATGAAGGCCACGATTGCCAGAAATAGGACTCAAGCCTGACCCTGCGAAGGTACCCTCGAGGACACTACCAGAGGTGTGGTGTGCAAGCGAGAGGAACGTGCCTGGCAGTAGCCAGTCATGATGACCTCATCGCCGTCCTTCAGGAACTTGCGCATCCCACCTCCACTTGCCAGGGCTGTCTCTTTGGAACCGCCCCATGAGAGCTCCAGCATGGAGCCAAAGCTGCCTTCGTCCTGCGCCACCCGGCACAAGTGCGGGCAAGTTGCTTGCCTGAGGAGCCAACTGGCAACATGCCAGCCACATGCTGGCTGGCCTACTGCAGACAGCAATCAGCATCTTCACAATCTGCCGCCCTCAGAGACCTGCAGCCTCAGCATGGTCGAAGTGTCACAGAAAGGCATCTTGCAGTGCAGTTGCCGAAAGTGCCCCTCAGCGACTGACATACCGGGCCACTGATGGTGCCTGAAGCCAGGAGGTCTCCAGGACGCAGGTTGCAGCCATTAATGGTATGATGGGCTATCTGCTGCCTCATCGTCCAGTAACTGTAAGAGGCATGTTGCAACTGTGACAAGCATCAGTGGCCATCAATGCTCCATGCCATACTAATTTAACAATTGCAGTCGCAGTACTGGGCTCTACTTGACACTTACATGACATGTATATCATGTACTTCGGCCCTTACGACATCAGGTGTATGAAGCCTGCCGGCTGCTTTGAAATTCTATAGCACCTCAAAGGGAGAGGCCCTCACAGGTGCCGGAAATTGCTTAGGCAGACCGTGGAAGCAGCCTCCCCACCAGCGGGTTTGATCGCCACCTGATAACATGGGGGTTTGTTACATATGAAAATGTGAGCACGACACATGTACATCCCGGGTAAGTTCCAGCCAGCCTCAATGTAGAAAAGAAAAAAACCTACGTGTCATTTCCACCCAGATCAGGAAGTACCAGAATCAGTTGACTTTCAGCAAGCATGACTGAGCTGACACTGAGCAGGGCTCCGCTGTTATCATGAGAGGGACTGTTGGCAAATGATGTGCCTCACCTCAAGGTTGATATCATATGTCTGCCTGGAGCTCTCCTTCAAATAAGGCAGCGGCTCAGGATCCTGCATGACCTCAGAGACAGGCAGAGAAGTAAGCAGATTGGCCAGATTGGCAGGTTGTTAGTGACACAGCTAGTGGAATGCACATCATAAAGCATCAGCTTTATGATGTGCTAAATGACATGCCGACTGACTAGCTGGAGCAACCACTTTGCAACTGCGAGTCATAGCAGGCACACCTGACAAGGAGCTTCGCACAAGAACGGCTCCAAGGCTTCCAGCGTCACAACCCACGGCGAGACTGTGGTTCCTGTTTCACCGCAAGTGAAGATATGTCATCCCGTAACAGCAGGAGTAGTAGCTCTAGCAGGAACCTGCAGTATACAAGCAGGTCCTCCTCTCCTATGCTGCACAGAGCAATTGCTGATGCTAGCTGTATTTGATGCTGCAACTAGGAAAGCCTCTATAACGTAAAACAACACCTAACAGGCCAACTCGTGACCTACAACAACGGTGGCCACCAACCAGCCAGCCTCACCAAAGCTTTTCCCAAGAAAGGGACCCAAGGGGACGTACTCCCACTTCTGCAAGTCCCTTGCTGCAAGACGTGTGGATGGCAACTATGTGAAAACTGAGTTTTGCAATGCACGGCTTGTTTTGAAGCAACAATTGCCGAGACAAAGTTCAGCAGGAGTAGCTGGTGGCCTAGGAGGGGAGCCAATCAAGAAGCGCGAGTGTACCACTCCAGTCATTCATAAGGACCAGGCCGAAGATGTGGTCGTCTGCTTTGTCAACAGCCACGCTCTGCCCCAGTCTTGTCCCAGGACCCACAAAGAGCGCCTGTCCAGAGCAGGAGTACATCCATCAAAGATAGAGCCAATCCGCAGTAACAGTTGCAACTGGATTTGAATGAGTAGGTCACCCCTTAATTACAGCTCTGTGGGATATCGACTACATCCGGACTGGTAGTTGACACATCGTCCCTGACTTATTCCAGCAGCAGGGCTTTGGTGTTCTGAGCTGGCCACGACTTATCGTACCATTTCCAGCTCAAAGTCCAGGACGGCAGATGGCTTGTACTCCGGGGTGGAGGAGCCCGCGGGAGGTGTCGTCTGACCTCTGCAGTGACACCCACCATAAGAGGCAATGAGCACCTAGCAAAGATTCTAGATTTCGCTTTATACTTGCCAAGGTGCTCATCTTCCGTGACATTGATCTTATCTCTTCCTCACCTTGGGCGGTGGATGTCCGTCCCGCTGACTACCACAGATGAGGCTCGGCCGTGGTACCCGATGGGCAAGTGGAGCCTGCACACACGGACGGAAACTGACATCTAAGGCATGCGGCCGGGTGTACTCAATCTATGCGAAGTTGCTCGTTTTCTTTGGAGCTGATCATTGAAGTTGTGCAACGTCAGCGCATTTAAGCTCCAACATGCAGGAGCCATTGCCACGACTGCAACTACTCTTTCCATTTTGTAGTCAAGGCAGAGGTGGAACCAGCAAAGGGTCAGGAATATTGGTAGTGCATGAGAATCCGCGGGGGCAGGCGCCAGAGCCGCACACCAATTAGTGGGCAGGGCGTTGTCCTTGCCACGGAAGAGAGTGCCAACGTTGGTGGCGTGCTCCCGAGAGGAGTAGAAGTCAGTGTAGTCGCCAATGGTGGCCGGCAGCTCCATCGTCACCTCGTCCTGCAGGGCAGCAGCTGCAGACGAAAGCCGTGAATTCCGCAAGCTCCTGGCAGCTCTGGCAGCGTGCTGTGATCCTTGTGTAAGGTCCCGGAGCCTTGACCGCAACCTGGCGCTGACATTTTCAATCAAACAATTCCTAATCCCACAAACTTGGAGAAAATCTGCATTGAGAGTGTGAAGGGTTTAGGTTTTAGAGTTAAGAGCTCCAGCTGACTGGCTGGCAGCTTCGACCACATCAATGGCGTTCAATGCGGCGAACGTCAGAGTGGCGGAGGTGGCCAACATGGCAGCTCACACCAGAGGGATAAGGGCTCGCGCCCGCAGGTCCGCGTCGTCCCGCAATCGGGGCTCGTCCGCTGGCCGCACCGTGAGCGCCGCTCCTAAGTCAGAGTGGGGCGGGGCTGCCGCAGCAACGTGCAAGCTAGTCGAGCGATAGCGGCAGCAGCGGCAGCAGGGCAGCCAGCGACCGCCAGCGGCACGCACCTGAGAGCAGCGCCTGGATGGTGGCGCGTGCCTCGCGCCACGCGGGGCGCCCCATGGCCATGAAGGCGTTGAGCGAGCCCTGCGGACGCAGCACCGTCAGAGAAGGCAGCGACAAAGCCATCAGCGACCGGCTGTGCCGCGGCAGCGGCGGCGATGGCGCTCGGGAGCTCGGGTGACGGGAGCGGGCCTGCGAGAAGACGGAGGCGGCGCGGCCGCCGCCGAGGTGGGGCCCGGCGAAGAGCCCCGCGGCGGCGAGCTCGGCGAGGTCGACGGCGACGCCGCCGACGGCGGTGCCGGCTCGC
>WELB01000013.1:708479-720469 GCA_009602725.1 Spirogloea muscicola
CCCCCCCCCCGCCTTTCTGTCGCCTGCTCTGCTACTTGCCACCCACTCTCCGGCAACCCCCGTCCTCCTCACCCGCTACTTGCAGCGCCCGCAGAGACGTGGCGACGCTGCGGGGCATGCGCAAGGTGGGCCAGCTGCGAGAGCTCGGTGAGGGGCCCCCTCCAGCAGCTCCCGGTGCCGCCGCCACCCTCTCGATCTGCTGTGGCAGCGTCGCCGCGGAGCTGACGGCGCCCATTCCCTCGTTTGCCGCAGCCGAGCTGCTGGAAGCGGGCCACAAGGACGGCGGCGGCAGCGTGCCGGTGCTCGTCACCGTCGCCGGCCGCGTCGGCGCCGAGCACCCCATCGCGTCGCACCTCGGCAGCCTCCGCGGCGTCATCCTCGAGGAGACGGCAAGCCCCGCCCTCCCGCTCCTCGGCCCCTCGTGCACCTCCACCGCTGTGGCGGCTCCGCTGACTGCGGCGACCATTGGCAATGGCGGCGCAGGTGGAGCAGCACTTCCTCAAGCACAGCGATGCGGGGTCGTGGGTGCAGGACTCCGCGCTCATGCTCTCAACCTCACGCGAGGTCCCGTGGTACCTCGTACGAGCCACCCCCCTCCCTCCTTCTCTCCCCCTCCTCCTCTTGCCGGCCGGGCCACCATCGTTGCCACCACAGCCTGGCCCGCCGCTTGCTCGCTGAGTGCCAGCTTTGCCCCCGCCGCCGGCGCATGCAGGAGGACGGCACTGGGCGCGCGCTGGTGGTGGGCGCGCGCGGCGCTCTGGGCCTGGAGCTCACCGTCGCGAGCGAGGAGTTTGAGGAGTCGGGCCGCTCGCTCGTGCGCGGCACGCTCGACTACCTCCAGGGCCTCAAGGTGGGGCCACTGCCGAGTTTTGCGGCGATGCTGCCAGCCTTGTCTGCGGCTGCTGCAGTAGAGCCGGTTGCTCCCTTGGCTGCCGCCGCCGCTACCGACGGCGTCGAGAGTGAATGTCAGCTTGAGTAGTGCAGATGCTGGGC
Organism: Spirogloea muscicola; assembly: GCA_009602725.1. Classification (NCBI taxonomy): domain Eukaryota; kingdom Viridiplantae; phylum Streptophyta; class Zygnematophyceae; order Spirogloeales; family Spirogloeaceae; genus Spirogloea; species Spirogloea muscicola. Next base: position 709,473 of record WELB01000013.1, read on the forward strand.
GTGAAGCGCGTGGAGCGGCTGCTGCCGATCGGCGCGTCGCTCACCGTCGTCGGCGAGGCCCTCAAGGACGACCGGGGGGCGGTGCGGCTGCAGCGGCCGCAGCGGGGGCCGTTCCACGTCTCGCCCAAGAGCCTCGATCAGCTCATTGCCACGCTCGGCAAGTGGTCGCGGTGCTACAACTGGCTCTCAGTCGCGTGCACTGTGCTCGGCCTGTACGCGCTCGCCGCTCAGGCGGTGCACCGGCTGCTGGAGCGCCGCCGCATGGCCGTCCTGCACCAGCGGTAAGCGTCGACGCTGGTGCCGATGTAGCTGCTGCTGCATCCAGCCGCAACGTCTTGCTGGCCACTCATGTTTGCTGCCATGAGGCCAAGTTGCTAACACTCCACCATCGACTTGCATACTTGACGGCAGCGTGATTGAGGCTGCGGCCGGCCGAGCAGCGAGCCTGTCCTTGCTCCCTCGCAGCAGTCAAAGTACGCTGCTCAGCCAACTGTAGCAGACACTGCGATTTCGCTCCATGCTGGTGGTGATAAGGCTCTTGCTGCTGGTCGCGGCAACCTTCTGCCTTGTGTCAACCTTTTGCGATTATTGAGATCAATCGTTTGTATGCTGCCTTTCACTCTCGAAAATCAGCTGAGGAGGAGGGGACACGAGCGGCTGCGACGGCGCCGGCGGGCGCAGCAGAGGCTCATCAGAGCGTAGCGGCGGACGAGGTGAAGGCTGACAGCGGTGGCGGAGGGTGGGGGGCAGTGCCGCCCGCTTCCGGCGTTGGCAGCAATGGCGGCGTCACGCCAGACCTCTGTGTCATCTGCCTGGAGCAGCGCTACAACGCCGTCATTATTCCGTAAGCAGCATCAAGAACCTGAAACCCTTAGACCCTGTACTAACTTTTGCAGTGTATTCACCCCGAAATATTCTGTCTCGGCTTAATGTTTTTCTTAATTGGAATGTACCCTCTCATGAACCAGCCTTACAGCTGGTCATGTGACTGATTCACCCTGCCACTTCGCTCACTAGGCTCCTCTTCTGTGACTCCTCCTGCCAGGTGCGGCCACATGTGCTGCTGCATCGGCTGCACGTCGCACCTGTCGCAGTGCCCCCTCTGCCGGCGGCACATTGATCAGGTCGTCAAGGCCTTCCGGCACTGAGTCAAATGTGGCGATGCCGACCTTGTTAGGCTTCTGTGAATCCGTCTGAACAAATGACTCAGACCTTACTCCTGACTGCCATAAAAACCACGCACAGCGCAGCTGCACTTGCAATGGTGCGGACAGCTTTGACTTTGCCGAACACTTCAGCGCCAAGCTGCCGGGTGACACTGTTAACTGGGCTGCTTACTTCCCTGTACATATTTGTCATACATTATACGAGAGCCTCGTGCACTGCAGCCAGTGCATACCCCAGAGAAACCAGTGCAATTCCGCCAGGCTGATCAAATTGGTGAGAGTGGCTGCCTTTGTGGTCTCCCTTATCCAGGAGGAGCATTGCCTTGTCTTTGGGCTTGCTCAACACAAGCACTTCTACAGTGAATGCAGAAGCTCGCTTGCAGTTATGCCCGCTCGTGGCCCTTATTGTGCTGGAGGATCTGCGGTCCGGTGAAGAGGTAGACTTTCCCGCCGCATTGTGAGCAGTTGTAGCGCCGCCTTGTAGCGGGGGACACGGCATCGTCTCGACCTCCACCGGGCTCTGCGGCTGCCCGTGCCTCCTGGCTGGCTTCTCCACGCAGGGCGCCAACGTGCATTGTGCCCTCCCCTTCTGTTCGTCCAGAGTGCCCATCAATTGTGTCAGCCAGCCGCAGAGGTTGGAGACGGTTCACTTCGCTGGCAGCTTGTGCGTCCCTGCTCGACAACACCTCAGAAGCTGCAGCTGCGCGATCTTCCAGGGGCAGCCAGGCAGCTCCCCTCGTCGGCAGCTTTGAGTCTGCCGTCCCGGCTTTGCACGTCTGTCAAGCCAGATGAAGCTAGCACTCTGTTAAGCCGCTGAGCCACGTTCACAGTACAGATTCAAAGAGCACAAATTTCGTTGTCTGAGCCACAGATGGAATGCTTCAGCACTACGTTCCAGCCCCCAAGCAGGTTCTATTCATTGGTTCTCTACAAGTGACCTGGGCAAGCTGCACGCTGCCTAAGGGATGACAGAGTTACCTCAAGGTGCCTCTCAATATCTGCAAGCGTAGCAAGCATCTGCACTCCGCACTCTGGACAAGTCCAGTGCTTACGTAAGTTGGGCAGGGAAGTACCGCTGATGTCATTCCCTGCAAAATTTCAGCTACAATCATATGAATAGCAGAAAAGTTGGGTCAAGTCAGCAAGCTCCAAGATGGCCATTCCATCTTATGAACGAAGCACATCCAAGGGTCGCGAGGGTAGTGGAAAGCCAACCCACAATCGTAATAGGATCATGGGCTATATATGTAATAGCTATATATTTAGGGCTATGTAATTGTGGTCTATATTGAACAAGGTCTGAAGGAGCCGGAAAGCGTAGAGACCACAAAGGATGCCTGCAGCCGCAAGTAGGAAAACCTAGCAGCAGGGGATGAGTCGCCCCACATCTCATGGATCTCAGAGAGGATGATAAGCAAAAGCACAGAAGTGTGCAATGCTGAGACAGCCGACTTACCGGGCAGGCTTCCTATACGCAAGAAGGTCGTGAGCAGCTGGCCTCCTTTGTCAAGTCTCTGACTTCCTGTGCTGCAAAACCATGTGGAATTTCCCCTCTCAGAGCAAGCCAAAGCCTGCGTACTTACCTGGCACTACAATCTGACACGACCAGGTCTTCCCACAATGCATGGTGTCTGCATCATCATGAAGCCTTGACCTACTCTGCCCTAGAGGCACACTCGCATCTGAGAGGTCGCCTTCGTACGTGGGTTCTGTGGTCGGCCATTTCAATGAGTTGCGCTCCAGCAATGCGGTGACCACAGATCGCAGGGGCTGGTCGCAGGTGTAGCGAACAGTGCTGTCAAGGAAGTCTGCTAGCCTCTCTGCATCATCCCAGTAGAGCTCATCGGACATGCCAGCAAGGAATCAAGTAACAAACAACCATGGGCCAATGTGAAGCCAGCACTTCGCAAGCCTTTCGGATGCCAGAAGTCAGATGCCAATATAAAGTCTTGAAGCCAGTATTCTGCAGAGGCACTCTTAGCAGGGACAGGGTAGAGGAGGCACGCTCAATAGCGAGCATGAAAAATGACAAATATAAAATAAAATGGCTAAACATCAACCCACTAACTGGAAAGCCTATGATGGCATACAAGTACCTGACGAGACGGAGACTCTTGGAGTCTCCTGGTGTGTTGCCGTTGTCTCAACAATCTCCTTAGCAAACTCAGGCAGTCCATCGGGAAGCAGACTCATCGACTGCCTTGAGTTGACTGCCTCATCCTACATGCGACAGCCCTCATGTCCTTAGATACGAGCACCATGAGAATCTGCTCTTTAAGCTACTCATTCAGTTCACATAAAGTTGCACCTCATAGCTAAACCCTGTCATTGCGGAAGTCAAGATCTTACACGTCTGAACGCCCTTTTGGCTTGTCTTAGTCGATCCTTCAACAGTGCGCTTGTCATCGCTCTCAGTTGGCATGCCACCTGGGAATATTGGAGCAAGTGTACATGAGTGAGCAAGTTGTGTGTATGTCGATCATACCGCATTGATAGAAAAGAGCACCGCAAGCAGCCTATTGATCGTGCAACCATCAGTCTAATCCTGTTAGAAACACCCTGTCCTTCAGCTGGTTGCACTTACTAGAACGAGATGCTGGGCCACTTCAGGAGCCTCAGCCACCCGAACAAGTAGCCATTCGTCGAAGAGAAGTAACCTCATGTCCGAGCTGGTGTCGATGCTGTGAGCAATGAGAAGCAGAGCAGGCAGAGAGGGCACCCGAATCTGCAGAATACAGCCATTTTATACACCCGTGTCATCTGTTTTGGAGGAATCTTCCAATCTATTTGCAATGAAAGAGTCTACAATCTCAGCTTCAGAATTATGGTCATCAGTACAAGGTCAAGGGCCAAGAATTTCTACCAGGTTGGTAAGGTAGAGCTTTGTGGTCTCCAGAAGGCTGGCATATGACAGAACCTCTTCCTGCGTAGGTGCAGTGAGCAGCCCGACTAAGTGAGCATAGATATACCACTCACTGTGTTGTGCTTGATCGACGCAACCAGGGAGAGCCCAACTTTACCGAGCTTATAGGGATGTCAGCAGAGGCCAGAACACTGGCGGGATGGAGGCGAGCATTGGCCTTGAATTTGGTGTGATAAGTATGTTCCGTTGCTCTCCTGATGTGGTTGTTCTTGTCAGCGACTGCAAGCTGAGGGTACAGCCCACTGCCTGGTGATAGCAGCTATATGTACATCAGTCTCCTCCTGAGCCTTCTATCAGCTTACAGTTCTACATTGGTTCTACGCCTTACAAGAAAGTTCTCAGGTTTGCCTGCTCTATCCCAATGTGCTGGTGACAGAGAAAAGCGAGACAAAATCGAATGTGGGTCTGATAAGACCTTCAGAACTGTGGAATCTGCTTCAGCCAGCAAGTAAGCACAAGAAGGTCAAGCCTCACAAATGATGAACTTGAGCAGGTTGACATCTCGGCGTCTGAGCTTGCAGCTGGCGGCCGTGGCCATGCTGTCCACGTCCACGGCCAGGCGCAGCTCGATGCTCTTGAAGTCCTCCTGGTCCTCCTCCTCCTCCCCCCCTCGGCCCTTCCTCTTCTTCCCCCCCTCTTCAGCAAGCATCTCGTCCTCGTCGCCACTGCTGCCTTCCACTTCCTCGCCAGCCAGCGAGAGTGTCCTCCTTCCCTTCTCCCTGGCTTGCTCTCTCTGCAAAACCCTATGAGGACATCAACAAGTCAATGCATGGTATGCTTGGCAAGTTCTGCGCGTGGGATTCTGGGCTCGGGCTTCATAGTAGCTCTAGACTCCTCCGGCACATCAAGAGATGGGCTGGACCTTTTCTATGAACAGATTCTGTGAGTTTCGTAAGGCAGGAATGAGCAGCTTGTCACAAGGCAGAGCTGCAGTAGAAGCACATGCTTGACCTGCAACTGTCGCAGTCTCAAGAGCGCTTCCCGCCTCTCCCTCCCGGCACTCCCACGCTGCCAGGTCCTGCCCCGACTGCCTGCCTCCTCTTTCATCCCCTCTTGCTCTCCTGCCCAATGTCACTCCGCATGGGCTTTTTTACTTGTCTAAGCAAGGTTGCAAGCTGAAGCAGAGAGCCATTGCTCCTCCAAAGTAATCTTCCACGGCACTGACGGTAGATCATGGAACTTTGGAGGCATATCGTAGCACAAGGACAGTGAAGGAGATGGATGCAGATACCTTGACTTGCTGCCTCCAAGTGGAGGAGACCCTGGTCATGGAGAAGGTCTTGGAATTGCCGCTGAAGCTTTGCCATTTCGTACAGGCGCTGTTCTTCCAAGCCTACCCTCTTGCACCACCTGTCATCACCAGAAACACAGGTATGATAACTCAGAACGATGTTCAGAAATATCTCGTCAGAACACCTAAGGCTGCTACATGCGTCCTGGCTGACGGCTTTTACAGAGAACTCTAGCATATCACAGAAGCATTGTGTACCACGGTGCATGCAGGGGGTCTGCAACAACAAGCTGCACTTACTTGCGAGAGGACTGAGTGCGGGACGTATGGCCTTTGAGCTGGATCCACTCGTTGAATATCTGTAGCAATGAGAAGGCATCCCCTTGCTCGGAGTGGAAAGCCCTCCTGGCCTCTCTGACTGCTATGCTGGAGTCATTATCGGGCAGTCTAACATAGGGAGACTGGACACTAAGAGCAGCTGCTATGATGACTGTGGGCTTTGACAGATGAAAAATTGACCCTAGCACCTGCAGCAGATACCTCAGGCATCAGAGTACTCGGGTAGGAGGCAATCTTGGGCATAGGATAAAACAGGCCGCAGTGGAGATGTTACTGAGATAAAGTCTCTAAGATAAGACACTGCAACTGCAAATTTCAAGATGACATCACTAGCATGCCCATACAAGCACAAACTGCACAAACTGACAGCCTCCAGCAAGGTCCCAGAGCAATTTGCATATCGCTTGCGCAGTGCCAGGTATTGGGGATTGATCATTTGCACCAGCATCTTGCCGACCGAGACGTCCACTGGAAGGGGCGCAAGGACCTCTCCTAGTGGCGTCAGGCTCTCACTCCCCAATGGCGCGTCATTGGTCAAAGCGTCCAGCTGTCTCAGGCTGGTCAGAGCCTTCACAACAGCATCTTCGCTTGGAGGCTCTAAGAAGCCAAAGGTTCGAGGGTCGCCAGCTCGGAGCATCTGCAAATCCACATGTGTGTCCAGAATTGGACCTGATTATGGCGGCCATATGAGACTGAAAGCTGGCAACTCCACAATATTATTATAAGCTTGTCGAAACCCTGATCCTCTTGTATGCAACTGACATGAAGTCTATGAGTGACCACATCCTTTTAGAGACTCTCAGTAAGAGTGCGATCATATACGTTGCCACAGCGGACTGAGTTGCTCTTGTCACTTTTTTCGCCACAAGCTTTGTTTGAGCCGGCGCAGGCACCTACCTTAATCTGCAGTACAACAGGCTCCAGTGCCACTCGATGAATCTCTGGAGTGGAGTAATCTGGCATCTGGACATCACCCCTATTTCAGAACTTAGAGGCCTGAACAAATGAAATCATGATTCTGTGACCACCTTCTGCCTGAGCTGACATTGCTAAGATACGTCAGGCTCTTCATGCTGGCTAGTATGGGCTTGAATTAAGCAGGAGAAGAAAGGCATGTCTGTACTTGTTTGTACTGGCTGAGGGAATACAGACGGTAGCAGTGGCCAGGCCCTGTGCGCCCTGCTCGACCAGCCCTTTGCTGAGCGGATGCCTGAGATGCAACACTAACAGTCGACTCAGCAATTTCAACCCCCGAGTTGTTCGCGCCTTAGTTGCAAACTGTATGCATTCCATGCAATTTGTGTGTCAAGAGATGATTGTCATTATCAACAAAACTCTGTTCAAAGGATTTGATCACTGTAGCTAGTGTGCTTGTCAAAAAAAATGGTTGCAAGGATGCCGTTAACAATCAGGGCAACAAATAGTGGCATAACCAGCTCGGCTTGCAGCCGAAAGCTGCAACAAGGTCACCTATCTTCACATCAAAGAGGTTCAGAAACTGATATGTGATCTCAACGGGCTCACCTGCAAACCTGTGAGTGATCAAGCTAAGTCCTTACTTACATCCTGTTTGCAAGCGACCCAAGCTTCCGTGTCAGTGACTGACCTTGCTGATCCATCCCTCCTGAAGAGAGCCTCCACCACTTGTCAGGTCATGGAGCATCTCCTTGGACCGACCAGAATCCACAACGAATCGGACCCCGTCAATGGTGACGCTGGTTTCAGCCAGATTGGTGGACAGGATGACCTTGCGTACCCCTTCTGGAGGAAGATCAAAGACTTTGTCCTGAAAAATGGATCACCCCTCTACTATTAGGAGCAGCTGGACGCAGGTCTGATGTCATTGAAGCTCAGTCCAGCTTGGATTAACTTGTGCCTGCTGTGTATTGACGCTAGACAGGGTTACACTTTGCATACGAGTACAGAAGGACAAGATCCGTATAGGGCACATGAATTATGGGAAGTGCAGAATAATGATAGAGAGATTCAGGAAGAGGGGAGAGCATGCCTGTTCCTCCACAGACAGCGCGCTGTGCAGAAGGAGCACAATCCATCGGCGAGTGTGGTCAGCATACGATCTAATGGCTTCTGCGAGGGTTGTTATCTCCTGCATCCCTGCCCACAGACATACAATCTAAATGTGATGCCACAATCCCCTGAGAGAAGAAGAGACACATTCTCATGTATGGCAGGGGGAGCATAAGCTGGCCTCTTGCGACAACAGAAGGGACTCACCACATGAGTTCAAGAGACTGCTAGACGCTGCACAAGGAGGAGAACAAGGTGGTGGAGCTCACAGACCACTGAGAAAGATCAGCATGTCGCCCCGCTGTTCGGGGGGAAACTGCTGGTCGACCCTCTCAAGCATGCGGAGGTATGGTCGAGTGTCAAGCCGCTCCGGCCGTGGCTTGCGCTTGTCAGGCCTGGCATTCACGTCACTGCCCTCCACGCTTCGTTCGATGAACAAGCCATCATCGTTGCGCTCGTCGCTGATGTACTCGATCGTAGTTGGATACAGTCTTCCTGGGACCTGAAGATAACAGGCTGAGTAAGCTGCATGCTTATTTATCTTTCAGCTCTCCCCATAATCTGCACTTTGGTATAGTCTGCACTTTGGATGATGACAATTGTCACCTGTACAACAGGTGCCCCGCCAAAGTAGGCTGCGTACGTGTTCACGTTGATTGTGGCGCTCATCAGGATCACACGAAGCTCGGGTCTCCTCGCAATGACCTGCTTTTGCAGTACGATGACACTGCCCATGAGTTAGCCTGCTTAATTGTTGCTGCAAGAGCCATCATGCGCCCTCCACAGTCCCAGCGCCGGCCTCAGCAAAGGGAGATAATGGTCAGCTGGCTCACATCACGCAGGAGAGCGAGGAGGAGATCAGTATTCAGATGCCGCTCATGGACCTCGTCAATGCTGAGTCAGCTACAGGGTTTTATCAGCTGAAATTGTAAGCATTTGTTATGTCTGTAAGCCTCTGATAGTGAGCAGTGTTGAGCAGTAGTTGTTGCAGCTGGTAAGTCACAAGATGCTCTACCCATTACTTAAACAGGTCAACAAATTGCTTGCCAGGGGGCTTAAGGGGCTTATAGAGCAGATTGCAGCAGATTGTCAAGAGAGTGTTACAGTCAATGCGCACATGATGACATTGTAGTGACTGAGCTCTGCATTTGTCATCAGCTCTCGCAGGAGCACACCCTGAGAGACTGGCAGACAACCTGATTCAGTGAAGCATTAATCTTAGCAAGAAGTTCTGAAGCCTCAAGCAGTGCCGATGACGTTAAGGAGACCTGCTCTGCATGCTCCAAAATGGTGTGCAGAGGAGCCTATGAGTGATAACCATTCACCTACCTCAGTCAAGAAGAGGATGCGGGTGGCAGCGGTGCGAGTGGAGTCAAAACGTATTTTAAAAGCAACTGCCGAGCCATGTTCGTGCAGGGTCTCGTAGGCCACCCTCCTGCACAGCGAGATTGCTGACAGCCTCCGCGGCTGGGTGCAGGCAATCTGGCGGTACCCGGCCCTCAGTAGCATCTGGGGGACTTGTGTCGACTGCAAGAGGCACGACCAAGGGAGGACACCTAAGAAGGGAGCTACGCCTTTATTTAAAAAGGCCAGATCAGAGGGTTTAGATTTATTGTCAAAAACCTGCCCAATGCATGTGTATTTGCATCTCCGTGTGGTTGTACTTCACCTGCCAAGGGTTGCAAAGACAGCTGACAGACAAACTGCAGTGGCCATACTTTGCAGGTAAAAGTGCGTCTAAGCAGATTGACCAAAGAAGAGTGTCAACAAGCCTGTGGGGTCGGAGCAGTGTGGTGCCACTGACCTTGCCACAGCCAGTCTCGCCGGCAATGACCACCACCGGGTTGTGCTCAACCGCCTTCAGGATGTCCTCCTCAAAGGACGAAATTGGAAGGCTTGCCTGGTCCTTTCTCAACTTGACCAGCTTCGCAAAGAGTCGCTTCTGTGAACCATTGGCCCATCGCACTTTAGTCCCCTCAATGTGTGGACCAATGAAAAGGCACAAGCCCACTTTCAAGTCAGAGAAAGGTACAGGCAACGTTTATTAATGTGTGAGCTTCAGAATGTCTTGTGTAGACATCCTAAGTTTGCGATTTGAGCGTTTGGGCCCATAATCTGGAAAACGACACTGACCTGGAGAAAGTCTTCGTAGAGGACCAGCATGCGGCGATACTCAGCAAGGGCGGATGAGTCCAGCCCCCCCTCATCACAACCAGAGGGCTTCTGGTGGGTGGCACCTAGTACCGCAACGTTCACGCGGTATCGCATGTCATACCTGACAAGTGTAACAATTGGCATCCTCAGTGAGTTATGCAGCACACTAGCAGCAACAAGCATAGGTGAGCAACGTGCAGATGCAGATGTAGGCACAGAACAAGCATAGTTATAACGGCACAAGGTGAACAAAACGGCAATTGAGTCGAGCACACAGCCTACGCTTATCCGGCCTGCTCAAGGGCAGGACGACCCATGGTCAGGTCCGCCCTCACTTCTCTGGCAGCTCAAGCTGCTCTGCGAGAGCGACGTCCTGCTCCTCCTGCCCAGCAGGGCTTGCAGCGGGACCCTCGGCAGCCTTTCTGGTGTGTTGCAGGGTGGTGTAACGGGCCAGCTTGGGGATGAAGTCTGCAGTCACAACAAGATCCAGCTCAAGGCTTGTGACCTTGAGGCATCACAATCTCCAGCTGGGAAGTATCTATACAGCTTACACCAGATTCTGGCTACGTAGTTACGCACGTCAATGTTCTGCTTCACCTGTTAGCATGCAGCTGCCTATTTTGGCCAGACACAATACACAGCCATCATGCCCCATAAATAACGAGTTAGACACCAATTCCCTCAACCCCCTTGACTAAAACCCCTAATTCCTAAGGGTTTCGGAGTTAGAGTTAGGGTTTAGGATTTCAGATATAGAGTTAGGGGGTTTAGGACATGTGCCAGTTTCTAAAGCGCTGGTTGTCTTGCGGTGCTCGCATTACGGATCGAGGGCTGGTGCTCGTCCTGGGGGAGAGCCTCCGCCAAGAACCTGCCCTGCCAAGCGGCAGCACCGGCACTGCCCGCACACGGTGCCGTTGCGTCAAGCCTCAGCGCGCCGGCGGCGTCCGCACCTTGCAGCTCGTCATGCTCGGCACTGCCGCGCGGGAAGTGGTCGTCGGGGCCGTGGAAGCGCCGGTCCAGCTCCGCCTGGTGCTGCGGCCAGTCGAAGGCGGGCCGGCCGGGCGCCGCGCCCCCACCGCTGCCGGCGGAGCCTCCGGCTTCCTCCCCTCCTCGCAGCGGCGTCGCCGCCGCTGCGCCGTCGCGCTCCTTGCGGAGC
>WELB01000013.1:779602-797784 GCA_009602725.1 Spirogloea muscicola
GTTCGCGCTGCCGCCGCCGAGCGGAGGCGCCGCCGCGGCCTGCGGGCCTATTGCCGGCCCATCGCTGGCGTCCAGCGCCAGCTGGCCGCCGTGGTGCAGGAAGCGGCACGCGCTGCCGTGCTTGCAGTAGCCGCGCGCAAAGTAGAGGCACGGCCGCCACGCCGCCGCCGCCGCCGCCGCGTCGGCCGCGCTGCTGCCGTATAAGTACGCAATGTGGTCGTAGGCCCCGCCTGCGGAGGCGGCAGCGCCGGGGATGTCCGCCATTGCCCGGCCGTAGCGCTCCTGATGAGGGAGCTGCAACGGCGGCGGCGGCGGCGGCGGCGGCGGCGGCGGCGCCGGGCTGACTTACAGGGACGCCGGCGTGGACATCGACGCCGGCGCCGAGCTCGTGCGCCGCATCGCCCGCATGGCCCCCGGCATCGGCGGCTTCGGCGGCCTCTTCCCCTTCGGTGCTGGCCGCCCTTAAACCCCGAACCCCGGACCTCATGCCCTCCACCCCGGCTCTCACGGCGGCGGCGGCGACGGCGGCGGCGGGCTCTGACGGCTCGCGCCCTGGTCCGCCGGCTCACTGGCAGGCGACTCCTACCTTGTGGCTGGCACGGACGGCGTCGGCACCAAGCTCAAGCTCGCCTTCGAGATGCGCCGCCACGACACCATTGGCATCGACCTCGTGAGCGCCGCCGCTGCCGCCATTTTTGGCCACCGCTGCTCCGCCGGCGCCATACTTCACTTGCTGGGACAGAAGGCACTGCCGCCGGAGTGCTTCTGGGTGCTGTGAAGCGCATGCCCAGACGCGCGGCCCCTGACCGCAGACCGTACGGCGACTGGACCGGCACCGTAGCGGCACAGGTGGCAATGAGCGTGAACGACGTCGTCACGTCCGGCGCCGCGCCGCTCTTCTTCCTGGACTATTATGCGACCGGGCGGCTGGACGTGGATGTCGCCGAGGCTGTCGTGCGCGGCATCGTCAACGGCTGCGAGCAGGCGGGCTGCGTGCTCCTGGGTGGCGAGGTGAGGTCCCCTCTGTGACACGCCTCCAGGGGCCCAGTGGTCGAGGGCAGTGCCACTGTTAAGGTCACCTTATGGTCAAGGCTTTACAGGTTACAGGTAGACTAACAAGAACGACGGACTCTAATTGACATTGTCATCAGGGTGTCGCAAGTTCAGCGCTTGCCCGCTCTCCCAAGCATACACCACTTGGGGCGCTCAGGTTGGATGCCAGGTTGAGTCTGGCTTGCCTGCGGTACTTGTAAAGTTTTGAAAGCTGCCGTTGGGTCGCTGCCTGGCGCCTTGCCTGGAGCAACCGAGCTACTTGTTGCCGTGTCCTGAACACATAGTAGCACTTCGCAAGCTCATGGGGTTGCTGGTCAATGGCCACATGAGCAGCCAACAGCTTAGCAGGCGAGCGCGCTACTGGCTGGGCAGACCGCAGAGATGCCAGGCTTCTACGCCGAGGGGGAGTACGACCTCAGCGGCTTTGCAGTCGGCGCTGTTAAGCGGGATTCTGTAATTGACGGCCGCAGCGTGGCGGAAGGTGACCGCCTCATCGCGCTTCCCAGTAGCGGCGTGCACTCCAATGGCTTCTCCCTTGTGCGCAAGTGAGTATACTGCGGTTCATGCGCTGGCAATACCAGTGAGTGGTGTGCCACCATAAGCCTGTCTTAGACCAACCATGCTCCGCGCCAAGAGTAATCAATGCAGCGGAATGTGGTGAAAACGCCGCAGGATCCTGGAAAGAACGGGGACGGCACTGGACGTGGTGCTGCCAGGCGGCAATGGCAGCGTCACAGTTGGAGAGGCGCTGCTGGCGCCGACAGTAATCTACGTACGCCAGGTTTGTCAGCAGCATCTGCATTTGCTGACAGGCTTGTTAAATGTGCGATTCTGTGGCAACAACTCCACCTGATTTTAGTTGTTTTGGCGGCCGCAACGACAACTGCGCAGGTGCTGGACCTCGTTGCGCAGGGTGGCGTGCGTGCCATTGCTCACATTACCGGCGGCGGCTTCACTGACAACATACCACGCGTTTTGCCGAGCGGCCTGGCCGCTGCTGTCCGGATGGGCTCATGGCACGTGCCAGCCATCTTCCGGTGGCTGCAGGAGGTTCGTGGACCAATGCCTGACCGCACATCACTTCTTCTTGGCCGCACTGCACTCGAAGTGACTGTGCAGGTCTAACACGGCAGTGTGCACCACAGGCCGGCGGGGTTGACGAGGCCGAGATGTTTCGCACGTTCAATATGGGCGTAGGCATGGTCCTGGTGGTTGGCGCAGGGGCAGCCAACCAGGCCCTGGACACATTACTGGAGTCGGGCTCGGCATTTGAGATAGGCCGAATTGTCCAAGGAGACGGCGTGAAGTACACCTCTTGATCCATCAATCTTGGAATAGTGCTTACTGATGTCACTTTGCTTCACGTCCAGATGGGCAGCCACCTTGTTCTGGGCCCAATTTTGCAGGTACAACTCTTGTGCGGTTCTGGACCAGAGCTCGGTCTTGCTTGTGGCCTGCTGTGGTTCTTAAGCAGCGTCTGACAGCTGCAGCATGGCAAGCGGCCCACAACAGTATCGTTATTACTCTTTCAAGTGCATGCCAGGCTGGCCTGGCCATGCAGCGGTCTCTTTGCAGTGGCTACAATCAATTCCCACATCTCAATGGAGCAGCCAAGTGTCTGTACATACCGGCGCGCACATCCCTACGGCTGGCTGCATGTGGCAGCCGCAGAGCGTCTGTACAAGTAACTAGTTGGACAGGGCGAGCTAAGGAGGACTCTGCAAGCAGGGCAATGATGCTGCTTCCTGCCTCGATCCTCAATCTAGAAATGAATGTGCTCCAAGTGGGCAAGCAAAAGCAGCAGAGCTCGCAATGGAATGGTGGGATGTAGCAGGAAGGAGCTCAGGGCTATGGGCAGGCGGATGCAGTGAAGTTCCAGGGCAGCAAATCTGATCTGCCACATGTTGGTGGAGGGTCCACTGCAACTCCGCCTGTCTCTTCATGGCCGTCCTGATTCGTTTCTGTGAAGCCACAGATGAGACGACAATGTCTTTGTCACCCCTTGCCGAGCCTGCGTGCCTGCCATGACCTCTGGTGCATCGGCGTACTCTTGAGGGGGTGGTGGTGGAGGGTCGTCACAATCAGAGTCCTCCTCGTCTGAGCAGACTCACACCAACAGGCTAAGTGTGGAAATGAAGATGTATGGGAGCAAGCACACAACCACTATGGACCTATTGCACATATGCTGCAACATTGACAGATCCAACGACTATATACACTCATGGCAGCTTGATGAAATGGAAGCGACACATGAGGATCTGGCGACACGTCAATCGTAGAGTGCGTGGATCTTGCACCTGACGAGGAGCTACCAGCGTCCCACTGACCAGCCGAGTAAGCATCATGGAACCAATGGGGATCCTGAGGCTGGGCAAAGTCTGACAATGGTGCAAAAGCGAAGTTGGCCTTTGTCTTGAATTCATCCATCTGCAAAAGAGGAGGAGACCTGCCTGAGACACAGTAGCAGCTTCTAGAATGTCAAACAACAGAAAGGACGTCCACCTTCGCATGGCACAGGGAAGACTTTCACCTAGGTCTTTTGCACATGGGAGGACTCCCTAGTACCTCTGCCTTTAAGCTACGCAGACTTCGTATCACACATGGTTTCATGCAAAGAAGGCTTGGCACATCACCCAGGAAGGTTCAGAGGTGGCGTGAAAGTCCCAGCCAATGTGTCCAAGATGCTTGACATCTGTAGGGTAGCCAATGTCCATGTCTGGGAGGTTGTTACCTGGACATTGCCGGACAAGCTTCAGTAGCAAGACAATTCTGCATTCCTTGAATAATCGTTCACAATCTGCATGCATGAGGCAGCACCATATGCTGCATGCACCAAGACGTGTCAGTGGAGGCTCCACTGGCTTACCTCGACTTATGCTCAGTACACTTGCAAGCCGTAAGCGGACCTTCTTCTTGTGTCCAGGTCTCCGAGTTGTAGCACTGGACTGGGCAGAACCACGACGCCTGGGTAACGGAGGAGCTGACTTTGTCTTCCGGAGCACCCTTGCTTGCTCACTGGATTGCTGTTTTTGAGGATCTGCAAAGAGCCGTAATGTACAACACCCTGTTGATAGATGACAAGAAACGCCGCAACTACTCTCTGTTGCAAGAAAGTCAGGAAATATTCTTAAGATTAGTCATGCCAGGCAGTTGTTTGCTTTCCTGCTCTCAGCTACAACAGGCAATAAGACTGGCAAGTCAGAGGACAAATATGTGTCGACATCTACACATGATTTGCATCTCATGCTCACCTTCCTTGGAGGCAGCTGATCCACGTTTGGGGAGGCTCCTGTAAGTCACAATGGAGTCTGCTCCCTCGTGACTCGAGCTTGGCCTCCCTGACCGAGGTATCTCAGACTTACTACGTGAGACTTTCTTAAGGGAACAGCCTGCCCACTGGCTCGGGTCTCCAAGACCATGAGAGATCTTGTTGCCGATTGTCAATGCAGCTTCCATATCGCTGAATCCAAGCCCAACAAAGGCCCCATTCTGCAGAGCAAGAGAGCACAACAAGAGCACCTCATGCTAATGCAGACTATGCCACATAGTAAACAGAACAGCTGAGTACCAAGCATGTTCTCATGTACGTCATGGTACAATACGAGAGTGCTTAAGTATAGGGCTGATGCTAGGCCACGGGCTTGACCTGCTGACGAAGAGCAAAGAACCTCTTAGCAGGAGCAGAGAAATAGCTTGGAGCCCGGAGAGTATACTCAAACAGTATCTGACCATCCTGTTGAAATCGGCACAATGGTATCAATTATCTGAGCACCTCAGGGGCTTGCAGTTTGAACATGACATTGTGACACTCCGTACAACTTCCACGTGTAAGAGAAAGCTGCTAAGGTAGTAGAGGCTGATTTGTCTGATCGTTCTTCAATTTCATTGCAGACTTCACTAGATGGCCAGCAAAGGTGCAAGCTACTGGCTCGCTGGACTGGCTTGCTCGGATTGGGAGGGGAAGTACTTGCAAGATGTGCATTTCACTATTTTGCAATGAATGTGCCAAGAGCATTAATTGCATGTCCTAGATTTGCCATAGTAAATCAACACAAGCCTACACTGCAATCTGCACTTACAAGAAGGTCCTGAAGCTCAAATTTGAAGGCGCCTGGACCAAGCGAATGCACGTGAAGCTCTCCTATTGCGCCCTTCAAGTTCCAGAAGCGGCTGCCCCGCAGAGCTTCGTACATTGTGACAGGGCACCTTGCCTGAAAACAAGACATGGTGTCCATGCATGTGAACCTCGACTGCATGAGCCGTGAGGTGCTAAGCCTCGTCTTCTCACGTACAGGAGAGCAAGTAGCAGAGCCTTTGCATCAACAATTTTGCTTTGGGCAAGGAATCCGATGTATGACTCAAGCGCACACCCTGGTATGTAAGCATGCATGATGACGCCTGGCCAGGCAAGCTCGTATGCGCACTTCTTGCGACCACACGTCCTACTTGAGAAAGTACCAAGCGCGAGGCCGAGGCTCGGTATTCTGCCAGAGTATCGTGGCAGACCAACGGCCGAAGGCCAGTCCTTCAACATGCCAGTGGCAGATCCGAGGCCCGACTGGAGCCTCCAAGCTAAGTCATTGGCCCCCGCCGACGGTCAAGCGCTGACGAGGGCGCAAGTCAGGGTGCTTACCACGGCAGTGGCGCCCGGGCAGGACTTCTCCATCTCCGACGCCACCGGGCGGGCGACGGAGGGCCAATCGATGTCCCCCTCGCGTGGCCCCTCTCATGCTAGAGCGGCCCGGCGGCAGCATTGCCGGCTGCCATCAGCAGCGCGGCGGCTCACATGGCGCCAGATCTGAAGTCGGGCCCCGGCGCTGGCCGGGGACCGAGGACGGGTAGCGGCAAGCCCGCAAAGCGCAGCACGATCTCCCGGCAGTCCCTCGGGAGCTCCAGTGAGCTTCTCAGCCAATTTCGAATCTTATCCGGCTACGGATGTGAATGCCCGCCGCTGGCCTGCGTTGCAGGCCGGGCCCGCAGGAAGCGCCGCGGGCGCTGCGCGCGGCGCAGCGCGCGGCGGCGTCGGCGGCGCGGACTGCGGGCGCAGATGGCCGCTGGACGAGGCGAAGCGGTCTGGATGACAAGGGCCGCCCCCCGGTCCGAGTTACCCGCCCGCGCCGTTAGCGTTGACCTGCGGGCCGCTTTGCGCGCGCCGGCGGTAGTCACCTCCAAACCGCCGTCAACTTCCAGGCAGCTTGTCAGGGTATGTCCAAGCCGCCGATGAAGTTCATCGGACGGTTCACAGGCGACATTCCGGCACGCTTCCGTCGTTCGCCGACATTTCGTAGAGCCGTCCGCCGCTCGCGGGGGGCCCGGGGGGGGCCCGGGGGGGCGGTCGAGTACGTCGGGACTCTGGGCCGCGAGCCCCTGTCCCCATTTGTTGGCTGGCTTGTCTCACAGCTCCGCCCCGTTCGGAAGAGAGAAGACAGGCTCCTTCAAACGAAGCTGCTACTTCTTCTCAGCTCTTGCAAATCAAGGCAATGGCTGTAAGAGGCCAGCGCAAAAGAAAGAAAGCCTCACTCGTGCTCAAAAGGAAGATCAACTTCATTTAGCTTCTCCGTGCACAGAGGAAAGATGGCTTTGAAAGATATAGATGTTTGTGATAGGCTGTGAGAAGCCAGCTCAAAAACGACCTGGACAAGGTCCGCTGGGGCCACAGAGCGCTAAAGCACACAGCTGCACAGGACTGTTATGCGCATGCGGAGAAGCTGAGCGAGCGACCCAGCGGCAGCCTTCTCCTTTGTGGGCTGGCTTTCCACAGCCCTCGCACGCCATTGTGATGAGCGGCTTCTCTCTTACACTTTTGTGACAGCCACCGCCGGCTCTGCATTTTGCTCTCTCTCTGTACTTTTCTTTTCGGCACTTTTTGGTTTTTGGATGATGTCCATTCTTTTTGGGCTGGCTTTGTCAGCCCCTCTCCTCGATGGGCAGGCACTTTCGTCTGTGACGGCCAGTGGCACATGACAGCCGATAAGACGAGGATAGGAGAAGCAGCTCTTCCAGAAGAACTAGCTCTTCCGAAGGGGGCGAGGGCTGAGGAGAGCCAGCCCACAGGGATTTGTACAAGGTCCAATCAAAGAGAAATCTCTAAGAGTAATGGCAATGGCTGAGAGAGAGAGAGAGAGAGAGAGAGAGAGAGAGAGAAGTGGCTCTCCCAATGGGGGCAAGCGCTGTGAGAAGCCAGCCCGAAAAGAATTGACAAGGTTCGAAGGGGCCAAAGTACGAGCTAAGCAGCGACTGCGGGGCCTGAAGAGGCTATGGCAGAACGGGGGAGGATGGACCAGTTAGTAGTTACGAGTGAGGAGCCTCACATCCGACAGACTAGCTGCCGGTAAACTATACCCCTGACGAAAGCCGGAGGCCGCAAAGGCCTCCGGCTCGTGTGTGAGAGGCCACCCCAGTTAGAATTCATAAGGTCCAAATGAGGTCATTAAAGATCAGGTCAATAAGCAATGTGGCGCGCGAGCATGGCGCTGGTGCTCAGCCACGACTGTTGCAGTCGACTAATTGTCAAACCAAGCATTGTCTCAAGTGGGGGCTATGTGCATCAATTAGTGTTGGTAGACAACCGTCAACGGGCCCACCTAAGCTAGCGCGGCCGAGGCGGCGGCCGCGGCGGCGGGCACTGTCGCCTCCGAGCCCGGTGGATCCTGCACGTGGAGGACACGTGCCGCATATTCAATGCCGCTGCTTGCCACCGCGGCAGGCTTAGCCGGCTACCTTGGTTGGACACGTGGCGGGTAGTGATGGCTCCCCCGGGTTGCCAGGTGGCAGCCTTAGGGGGACAGGCGTTGCGTTCACACGTTGTGAACATTTAGCACCTGGCCTTCGAGCTTAAGCTCCCATTCGGTGTAGTCTCTTGCATAGCTTGCATAGCCGTGTGGGGTTTGGCGCCATCCGGCCCCTTCAGACCTTGTCCATTCTTTGGGCTGGCCTCTCACAGCCACCAGTCACTTTGGAAGCAGCTGTTCTTCTGAACTGGCCTTTCACAGCCATTGCCGTAAATTGGATGAGCTGCTTCTACTTTTAACAGCCGTTAGTAGAGCTCAATTCTTTACAGCAGCTTTTAGAAAACCATTTGAATTAGTTTGAAGACCAGTGTGAAAATGTGTGTACTCTCAAGTCCCTTGTGTATTGAACCGTATCGCAAAATTAGCACAAGACTCATATGTATATGTAATTCACCGAGGACATTTAGCCTCTCTCAAGCGAACTTATCTTCAATTAAGTTGACACAAGTATAAGAATACACATATTTACACATTGGTCTCCAAATTATCTTGTTACAACTCAATCAAGTTGGCTTTTCATAGAGAGGCTGAATGTCCTCTGTGAATGACATAAATATCTGAGTCTTGTAAACAATACGAGGATAGGGTTCAACACACATGAGTCTTGTGATAATTAGGAGGATAGGGTTCAATACATAATGGCCTTAAATTATGCCCTTGTTCACATCAGAGTAGACATACAAGTCGTCCTTCATGTGCTGGGTCCCGGAGGGACAGGGATGTCACTCTGCAGCGATCCCTGGCACCTTCTCGTCCTTTGTTCATTCTTTTTTGGGCTGGCTTTTTCCAGCCCCTATCGTCAATGGGCGAGCCCTTCTTCCCTTGCGCGCATCATTGCTGATGTGGTCACCACTGATGTGGTCGACCGCTCCAATCCGGGGCATTCTGCCGCGCGGGGTGGCCAGGCTGCGGCGAAAGCCGCTCGCTGCAAGGCGGCCAAACATGCTGATCACCCGGCTGGGGACGAGTTCGTACCCCTGGCCGTGGATGTACACGGGGCTCTCGGGTCCCCGTGGCTCGACCTGCTGGCCAAGCTTGCGCGGCGCGCTGTGTCCCGCAGGCAAGGTGAGCCGGCTAACTTCAATGCCGCTAGCTCATGGGCCCAAGTTTATCGCATGCGGTTGTCAGTCTCCCTTCAGCGGTCCATGGCACACGCCTTGCATCTGCCGGGCTCTCGCTGCAACCTCTGGCTTTCGCCAGGGGGATCGGCGATTAGTCTGTCGGATTTGAAGCTACGAGTGAGGTACTCGTAGCTACTGAGTGGTCCATCCTCAGAAGTGCGCGCCCATAGAGAAGAGGGGCTGGCAAAGCCAGCCCAAAAAAGAATGGACAATGTCCAAAGCCAAAGAAAGTGGAGCCGGAAAAAGGACTACACTGCAAAACACTGCAGAACACAGAGAGGATGCAGAGGGAAGCTCAGTACCGACGAGTGAGCAACATCAGGTCTGAGTAGCTCGCTGCAGGGAAAAAGGCACTGCGCCGAGACCCAGAGGCGGCGGCCATAGCACGGCCTGCTCGCGTGTGGACGGCGTGGGCAAGGGATAGTTTTCCGGCAGCTAGTCTGTCGGATTTGAGGCTCCTCACTCGTAACTACGAGTGAGGAGCCTCATGAATGCAACTTTTGGGCTGGCCTCTCCCATCCACCAGTTAATCTGGCCGCGCTTGCTTTCAAAAAAAAAAAAAAAAAAAAAAAAAAACTACTGAGTGGTCCACCCTCCCCCCTTCTGCCATAGCCTCTTCAGGCCCCACAGTCGCTGCTTAGCTCGTAGTTTGGCCCCTTCGAACCTTGTCAATTCTTTTCGGGCTGGCTTCTCTCTCTCTTCTCACAGCCCTTGCCCCCATTGGGAGAGCCACTTCTTCTCGCAGCCACCAGTTAATCTGGCCGCGCTTTTCTTAAGCAACAGCCACGGCTCGCGCCGCGCTTGCTCCACGGTAGGTGAAGAGGGTACAACAAGAAAAACAGCCGCTTCCAAGTTGACTGGTGGCGCTGTGAGAGCCAAGCCCAAAAAGAATGGACAAAGAGTGGACAAGGACAACAACTCTCAAATCCCTGGATGCGGACCAGATTTGAGCTTCCACATAACATTCGCGGGAAGAAGCCTATCCTTGAATTGAACATGGAACATTTATCAGCAGCCGTACCCTCATGATCTCACACGGCATGTTGCCAGTGACGCCCGGGAGGGCCGCCATGGCCATCACCTCGCCGCCGCCGTCGCCGCCGCCGCCGCCATCTGCGCCCGGCACGGCGGAGCCGCCGTCGCGGACGCTCCGCTCGCCCTGCCCGCCGCGGCCTCCCCACGGCGGCTGCTCGGCGAGGTGCGGCGGCAGTGGACGCAGGCTGCTCCCTGCGTCCGTCGGCCCGAGCCGTCTGGGCGCGGGCCTCCCGCCGCGGAGGCCATGGCGGAGCTCGAGGGAGGAGGAGCGGGCGCCCGCGCCGTCGGCGGGGAGGCGCAGGCCTGCTGGGGCCGCCCGCGCGGGCCTGCAGGAGGGCCAGCAAGCCGAAGCGGACGGCAAGTCTCAATGCAAGGCCGCCATATCTCTCACGTAGATAGAACTCCAAGTTCTGCCTTACGGCTCGGGATGGACGGACGGATCCCAGAGCATTATAGGGAACGTTTAGGTAAAGGGAGCCAGGCCTAATCAGCGTTGATTGAAGCCCCCTGCAGTGCGTGCTGTGTGGTGCAGCAGCCGCTGATGGTACTGGAGGCAGGCCCTCGGCCTCAAATCGCAGGTGATAGTCCGTCACAGCCTCTGCTGCGCTACTAGTCACACTTCAGGGCCGTAGAGGAAAGTGGCCTGTTTGGCCGACGCCCTGATGCTAATCCGTAATTCCTGCAGTGCCAATAGCAGAAACCCTAATTTAAATGCAATCGTGCCCTCGTTCTAACCTCGCACACAAGGTAATCCTTTCCAATCTCCAGCTGCTTGCCAGCCACGTGCATATTTGTAGATATTGCATCAGACCAGGAAGACCTCCATCTTCATGCTTTGGTAGGCCTCAGTGCTTTGCCAGGCCAGTCGCCTACAGAGCTGGTGGAGTGGGGGGGCACTCTGCCTTCAGGCAGAAGACTGCTCCTCGGAAGCCTCGTGGGCCTCTCGGTGGCCTTTGGAAGCAACTTCCTTGGTGTGACGAGCCTCGTCCTCAGCACGAACACTGCCCTCTCGAGGAGGCTAAAATTGGACGTCCTCTTCCCCATTGCAGGGTTCAAGCGATGCCTAGATGGCAGCCTCGGCTTTGGTATGTTCACTCCTTCCTAGAGTCACATGCGTTCACAGCAATTCTGGTTGAGCCCACTTCTGCACTTTCACAATTGTCGGGCTCAGTCTGGAATGTTGTTTGTTGCTGTCCTCATCGTTGTTATCTTGCTCATTGCTTGCAAAATTATAGTAGGGGAACTACCCCCACGTAGTGTGCAGTGCATTTATGGCAAGCAATTACTGCCGAATGTAAGAGCAGGCATTAATATGATGTGTGCAGAATTTATGTACCCTGAGAGGTGGGTTGGGGACCAGCGGTTGCTCTATCGGGCAGCTGAACGGGCTGAGAGGGAGCGGTCACTGGACCTCCCCTCAATCAGAAAAAAGGAGCAGGGAATACGTCGAGCGGCAGTAGAGCCTGTAGTGGCTTTTGGACCGCCAGGGAGTGCAGGAGAGCTGAATGTCAGCGTTGTGGTGGCGCCAGTTGCGCGAGGCTTCCAGTGAGCTGACTTTACCAGCTCTTAGAGTCAAGCCCAATGCCAGCAGATGTTACCTGAGCCATTGCTAGCTGCCCAGATCGTGTCAGTCGTATTGCTAGTTACTGATGTGACATCCTGGGGCCACCTAGAGGTCTGAGCCATTGGCCATGTTCACGCCCTTTCTTCTGAGTCCTGCTTTGAAAGAAGCCTAGGTGCGGTCTTGATCCTGATCTACCGAGCTTAACGGTGAATTGCTACTTCCGCTGATATTGGTGCATGCTGCTGGAACGGCCAGGCTTGAGGCCTTTGGGAGTGCGCAGCAAGTGGGCGAGCGTGTTCTCAATGACGTCATAGCGCCAAAGGGGTCCGACAAGGAGGCCGTCCTGGTGCAAGCAAACCGACGAGGAGGCAATGCTGGAGCTGCCACCACCTACTACGTGCTTGAGTACACTGTGCAGGCCCCAACATTCTTTCGTCACAATGTATCTGTGTATGCCAGCTATGCTGACAACCTGTACTCGTTCAATGCTCAGTGCCCGGAGGCTTTGTGGCCCGATCAAAGGGACTCTTTGACCCAGGCAGCTCAATCCTTTAGATTGACTGCCAATTCGCTGGCCCTCGCACTGTTGCCGCAGCAGCTTTGATCAGTTTGATTCAACCGTTGTTTGACTTTGAGCCTGCTTGGTCAGAGACCCTAGAACCTAGACCTTACAGAGTGAGTGATAGAGGCTGTAGGCATCTGCGGAGCTGCTATTTCCCTATTGCTATTTCCCTCATTAGACATCCATGAGTGTCGGGTCATGCATAACCCAACAGTGCACATACAGATCCGACAGGCTAACTTGGGAAGATGGAGCGCCGCTATAGAAGCCAGTGGCCTGGCTTAGCGTGCGCCAAGCAGGCTGATGCATAGCCAAAGCTTATTAGAGAAGAAGCTCTTCCAAAGCGACGAGGCGATGTGTGTGACGACAAGAGAAGAATTCCAACTTTGGGGCCGATGGCTGTATAGGAAAGAGCTCTTCCAGAGTAAGGCGATGGATGTGAGAGGCCAGCCTAGAGATGAGTGGAGAAGGGTTCACTAGAATTCCCAACAGGGGTTGTCGCCTTTGGACCCTGGATCCTGCAAACACCAAGTCGGGCCTCTCACTGCCCATTGTCCTCTTCAGAAGAGCTGCTGCTTCTTCTTTCTATGGGCTGTGTAGGATGGACTGCGTCCTCCATTTCTGAGCTGGCCTTTCATAGCCCTCACAGTCTTCACTCTTCACAGCTGCTTTGTCAATTACAGCCATCGCCCACATCGGAAGGGCACATCCTCCACTCAGGTAGCTCCCTCGAGTGTGCCTCAGGTGAGTCTCTCCATCCGCTCCACAGGCAAAAACTGCGCATGTGCGGGCAGGCCGCACCTTGGCTACCGCCTCTGGCCTTTGTCGTGGCAACTTTTACAGCTGCTACTTACCCCGGCGTTCCGCTCTTGACTAGAGCTTATTGAACAACCATTTCTAATAGCCACTACACATAGCTAAGTGACTGGCACCTTCATATTCTGTCATGCCTTCTGGGCTGCTCTTCTACAGCTACTTAAAAGGCCTTCTTCCCAATCATGAGCTGCAGACTTGCTCCAGCGTCCTGCCACATCAGCCAGCATTGGTGCAGGCGTGTACAGATTGCTCCACAACCAATGTTGTGAGTGCAAGGGCACATCCACACGAAATGCCAGTCCTCTGTCCACTAAGGTATCTGATGTCTTGTGTACACCTCAGCCACAGTGCGAGGCTTTCGCTGCTGCACTTGCTAGCTTAAGCAGTACTGCCGCTATTGTACACATGGGCTACATCACCGAGAAATATCGCTATGCAGTCGAAATCTCTAGAAGTAACCTCTCACTAAGATTGATCAAGCAGGAGGCTTGCTCCTGCCCAAGCCAACTGCGCCGAGCGCTCAACTACACTTTCCAGCGCCTCAGAGGAAACGAAGGCTAGCTGGTGATGCACTTGAAGTTGAATCGAGAAAGCTGCTGCGGAATGGCAGAAATCACAGGCCCATACCGCTGCCAGGGCCAAAACATACAGAAAGTGTCTTTCAGTAAGAGCTAGATACCAACACGTTCCTTTTCTCAGTCAAGACTATGTTCAGCACATGACAGCGCTCATCATCTGCTAGAGAGACCATCGCGTAAGAGTGCAAGCACAGCCTGGAGACCAAGAAGCAGTAGCAGGGTGAACACGCCGAAGTGTTAAGGCAAAATGGCTTCCTTGACAACAGAGGAGAGACTCTCGTATTACAACAAGCGCGCTGCACTCAGTCCTCACCTGAACATTGTCATAGAGCTCAAAAAGAGGCACTGCAAGCAACTTCAGGTTCTTTGGAACAGCAAAGTAGTGACGCTCTGGCAGATGCACCACGAACAACTTCTTGCATTCCTGCTCGTCAGCCATAAGAGAAGCCAGGCTAAGAAACCCCGACCTGCACACACGCAAACACAACAGCGAGTGGCAATGGCCAAATACCAAGTACTGGCAATTGTCATGCCAGTGGTTCCTCACCTTCGCTTTTGTGATATGCGGGGGACAATAGGGGTACATGAGCGTCTCGAAGTTGGGCCGCCACCACATTGCTGCGCACTCGCCCACCTAAACAACAACAGACAAATTGGTACTATGTAGATACCTTGATGTCAAGGTCTGAGGCTAGGTAGAGCTTTGAGGTGATAAGGATTTGTCTTGCATTTCACCAGCGTGTCAAGTATTTGAGCTGGCAACTCCCTGCCCAAAGAGCTTATACCTCGTCTTGATCCTTCAGCACAAAAACAACACACAAGTCCTTGACGAAAGTGTCAAAGCTGCTCCGTGGAGCAATACTTCGGGTGCAGAAGGAGAGGCAAAAGTACCTGCCACTCAATCGGGAAGGGAACTGAGGGCAGAGCGAGCTTGCTGCTGAGCTTCCTCTTCAAACCCTCCACCTCTGCCATGGTCAAACCAGTGCGCAGCAAAGAAGCTCTCTCACCTATCTGCAGCAAAGTTCACTTTGCAAAGAGAAGCTCCAAAGCCAATCTCTGCTGTCCTGAACTCATTGTGAACTTGAGTGCGCATGGGGAAGAGTCGTGCAATTGGTACCATCTTCGCCTGGCTTCAAGCGGCCCCCAGGGAGCTTGAAGAACGTGTTGCCGATCTGCAGCAGCAGGATATGGGGGTGGTTGTGCTCTTGCACCTGCAATAGTCAGCACAACTTACTATGGTTGAGTGAGCAGCTATGGACCATTCCCTGAGCCACCAATACCAACATGTGATTGTGTCAACAATTGGTCATCGACTTCAACAACTCACGTGTTGTGCTCATATGGAGCTTGCGGCAAGTACGAGCTAGTCTTCTTACGAGAGCCTCCAAGGCAAGCAGGTTGGCAGGGCCAGCCACAGGCTGAAATTGCGAGCTCACCAAGAGGATGCCGTCAACGGTCGTCCTCATGCCCTCCTTCGCATACCTAGAAGACAAGGCACACAGGTCCCATGCCGAATTTCCGACGCTGGGCTGTCAAGACCGACCGTCCCGAAACCTCAACCCCAAACAAATGCAGCGACGGCGTTGACAGGACCTCCTCATCGCAGAAGCGGAGCAGGCACTGTGTGCGCGCCGCCCACAGAAGGGTGGGGGCAAACACAGCTGCAGCTGCAAGGCAACCCCGTCTTTGTTGCTGCACGCCACACGAGGAGCCCCAGCTCGTCGCTCGCTGCCCGCCACCAGCTCGGCCCCGGCTGCCGCCCTGCCCGCCGGAGGGGGCCAGCCGCCGCTGCCGCAAGTCGTGGCTCGGCCGTTCGACGGCTCGGCGGCGGCACAGCCGGAGGCCACAGCAGCTAGCAGCCGTCGCAATTAGTGGCCAGAAGCAAAGAGAAGGGGCAGAGGGCTCACGTCTGCTTCATGCGCGCGAGGCGGTCGGCCACGGACGTGTCCTTCTCCATCTTGGCCTCCTTGGCGCCGAACGTGTAGCTCGACAGGGGATAGATGTTGACGACGGGCCCCAGCACCATCTCGCTGCCGCCGCGAGGCCCCGCCGCCGAGCCGGAGGCCCCGGGTAACTCTGCGCCTCGGCCGCCCGCGGCGTCTCCANGCGGCGGCGGCGGCGGCGGCGACGGAGGCGGAGGCGGCGACGGCGGCAACTGCGCGGCGGCGTTAGCGTGGAGTGAGGTGTCAGTGGTGAAAGGAAAGCTCAAGTACCCACGAGTGAGCAACATCAGGTCTGAGTAGCTCGCTGCAGCAAACGTGATAACCGCTACACCATGGGACCCCAGGCTGGCACAGTATTTTGCTGGTGAAAGGGCCCGAGTGGCACAACTACGAAGCCAGGTACTTTGACAGATGTTCGTTAGACTGCCGCTAACAGACAACAGACGCTTCCAAATTGACTGGTGGCTGTCAGAGGCCAGCCCAGAAGGAAGGGCAAGGTCCGGAGCTGGCTCTGCTAGCCCCTCTCTTTTGTACCACCAGCTCAGACTTCACCAGCTCGACTCGACCAGCTCTCTGGTGCAAAGCATAAGCCTGAGGGAGCTTGGAAGACCAGCTCAAACACAAGATCAGAAGCAGCTGCCAATACTCGTTTAGCTCTTCCGAGAAAGAAAGGATTAGACGAGGATTGTAAAAAGAAGTGGCTCACCCAAGGGGGGCAAGGGCTGTGAAAGCCAGGCTGAAAAGGATTGACAAAGGTTCGAAGGGGCCGAATGACGGAGGGTCCGTAAGCTCTATGTCAGAACGGGTGTAGGATGGACGGGTGTAAGAGGCAAGCCCAAAGTATCTATTGTATTCCGAATGGGCCGGAGGACGCATGACTCCACGACTTCTGCAAATGGTCGCTCAAATATCACCAGTCTACAAATGCAGGCTAAGGCACTGGTCCGCCAATGATCGCCTTGCATACATACCTTTTCCTTTTGATCCCAAAGTATGCTTGCACAGCAGCAACGCACACCTCAAGCTTGACAGCTATGACAGTGTATGCATCAATCCCATGCAACCAAATGCCTCCATTTGGCAGGTTGGATTCATTCCTTGCCGACGTGCACAAAGTCATGAGCACATGTTGAAGCCCCTCATGCAAACAGCAACTGCGAGCAACACATCACGGCCCTATTCGGCGAGAATTTGTCCCTTGCTTCTTATTCCTAGATTGTTGAATCGATTTGGAAGTGCACTCCACGAGAATGTCTTGCACCTCGTTTGTCTAAGAGCATCTATACAGCCCAATTGACTGTCAGAGGGAAGAGACAACCAGGTGTCTAAAGAATTATGCGTAGAGTGTGGTGCACCCATGTGTGTACACACGAATGTGGTCCACAAGATATTACATGACGTGCAAGTAGGCATAGTGCCACCTTTTGGGGCTGCCTGTCCTGACATGGAAGATGGATGGGTTGTGCTGGCAAGCAATCTGTGCTACAGCTGCCGAGACTGCAAGTCGTGTCGTCATCTCATGACCTGAGGCCCCACAGTTCCGCGCCCACGCTTTTGCCTGGCACGTCATGACGTCCATGGATGGAAAATTTAGCAGAAGTATGTGAAGTGAAAGGCGAAAAGACGTGCAAAGGTGCTGGAAGGCGCGGAATCATGGGGGAGGTGAAAAGCAGGGGAGGGAGAAAGAGGTGAGCAGAGAGCAAGCAGAGGTCGAGAGATATAGTAGAGAGAGGGTGGGTGTAGGGAGAGAAAGGTGTTGTGAGAGGGGTTAGGGGGGATATGGGAGGAGGGGAGGGAGGGAGGGACGAAGAAGGTAAAGTCATGGCCAGATATGTATGAAGAGGACAGTGTGACTTGAGAAAATGCTTACCGTGCGAGGAGGAAATCCTCCATCGCCTGGTCGTCCAGCTCCTCCAGCCGGCTTGAGCCGTTGTGTTCGAGTCCTACTGCCTCCTGGTTCGCTTCCCGCCGCTCCTCCCTCCTGCACCTCTTCTTCGGCCGGTGCTCTCGCCTGCACCACGAGCCACGTGCCGCGTCAGCTCTTGCCACCATTCAGGACGATAGCTGGGCTGCCATGAAAGCCAAGAGTCGTGCAGCCTTTGGTGCTGTGCCTGTGCGTCGGGGTCTCCACATCGCCGCACTCAGCTCCCGTGATCCGGGGCCGCTTCCTGCCAGATTTGCGTGGATGTCTGCTGCTCCATCCCTCCTCTTCCTCCTCCTCTTCCTCCTCCTCCTCCTCCTCCTCCTCCTCCTCCTCCTCTTCCTCGCCCTTGCATTCATTTGCTGGCGCGGCGCTGCCAGCAGCAGTTCTCTTACGCCGCCGATTATAGGCACTGTCCTTCTTGGAAGTCCTCATGGAGCTCTTCGATGCCTTGCTGCAGCTTGCTAGCGGCTGCTCCTCAGTCTCCACCTCCATGCGGCGCTGCCGCCACATGCTCTCCTCCTGCACCATCCTGTTGACTGCGCCGCTGGCGCAGAGGTGAGAGCCATCACCAAGGGCTTGAGGTCCAACCTAGGGTTAGGGTTGAGGTCAAAGTTAGGCCTTTGCATAACTTTTAAGACCGTGCACACGAGCGGCTGCACCGTGGACGACGGTGGCTGGCCCACCTTGCTCAACGCTGCGGAGGGAGGCCCGAAGGAAGCGCGCGTTGGGCCGGCCGCGCATCCGGCGGTTGTCGAGGTCCTCGCCGGCCGGCCGCCCGGCAGCTGCGGCGCGGGC
>WELB01000013.1:807317-846109 GCA_009602725.1 Spirogloea muscicola
CGGCGGCCGAGCCGGCGGCGGCCTCCCTGCGGCGCCGCCCCTGGGCAGCCTGGCGACGCCGTACGCCGAGGTCGCGGCCTTCTACGCCCACTGGCTCAACTTCGTCTCCGTCAAGGACTTTGCTTGGGCCGACGAGTACAACCTCGCCTCCGCGCCCAACCGCAAGGTGCGCGGACGTCGATGTGGGTTGTGGGCGCTGCCGCCGCCATCGTTGCAGCTGCCATTGTTGCTGTCGTCGAGTGCAGCATCATGGGGTTCGTCCTGCCTGTGCCGCTGCAGGTCCGCCGCCTGATGGAGGAGGAGAACAAGAAGCGTCGGAGGAAGGAGCGGCGCGACTTCAACGACACCGTGCGGCAGCTGGCGGCGTTTGTGCGCAAGCGCGACAAGCGCGTCCTCGAGCACCAGGTTTTGCATCAGCACCTCGAGCGCCGCCAAACTGGCACACCGGATGCGCCGATTGTTGGCTCTCTGCAGGCCGTCGTGCTGCATGAAGTGCTAGACTCCGCCGCCTCGGTCCCTGTCTTGACCCCGTCCAAGCGGCTCAGATGCTCCCAGGGGCTCGCTGTGGCAGGTCGAGGTGCAGCGCCAGCAGGCGGAGAAGGAAGGCGAGCAGCGCGCCAAGCGGGAGGCTGAGCGCCAAGCGAGGCTGCTCAAGGCTCAGCAGTATGAGGAACAGGTGTGGAAGAGTGATGGCGATGCGTCCGCTTACTAGAGCAGATGCGGGTGTGGCAGCTCTTGGCTTTGCTTGACTGGCATGACGAGCAGCACGGCGCCTCTTGCAGTGGACCTGAGGGCTTTGGGCTGCTCGTGTGCAGGAGTGGGCTAAGGCCAGCGAGGAGGACGATGACGCTGACATTGGTGACGGCAAAGAGGCTGCATACTGGGACGGGCAGGAGAAGGTCACAAGTGCCGGCCAGGTGGGTTCGCTGCTTCGAGCCCTGGGTGATGTTGTTGCTTTGGAATCATCAAAAGCTGCACGAATTTAGGAAATGTATACTGCAGGTAGGATGTTCAACCTCTTAACAGGTTTCTGTGCAGCTAAGTGGTAAAATGATGACTGTGCACAGCAGCAATAGCTGACTTTGTCCGCATGATCTCTCAGTTGTGGACTGCAGTATTGAGCAAGATTTTTGGTCGCTCGTGTCTTGCAGCTGGGGCAGCCTATGGGAGTTCGGGCTCATTGGCTTGCTGTAAACATGTGGCGCAGGACGCCGTGCAGGAGCTCTACTGCGTCGTGTGCGGGAAGCGCTTCAAGTCTGACAAGCAGTGGAAGAATCACGAGAAGTCCCGCAAGCACCTGGATAACTTGCAGGCCCTCAAGGTCCAAGGGTTTAACGATTCGTGTTGCTAGTCTTGAGCATGAGGTCTTTGGTTGCCTTACTGCAAGGCTGCCTGGCATTACAGCGACGAGCTAAAGTTGACGAGCATAGCTTGAACAACAATTCGGCAACTCAGATGGACAAGCTAAGACTGAACAGCAATCGTCTGTCCGGTAACATATTCATCATGCGTCGCGTTCGTTATCCGCAGGCAGAGCTGCTGGCTGAGGAGGAGGGATCTTCTGATGATGAGGAGCCGGCGCCCGACACAGATCAGCCGGTGGCTGATCGTGAGGGAGATGCCTCGGACGCCGCAGAAGAGGATGATGATGAGCTTCTTCATGCATCAACAATTAATCAGGTCAAAATTGGAGCAAGTGATGAGCGTGAGCAGGATGAGGACGATGGCAGGCAGGCAGTGGCGGAGGAGGATGAAG
The DNA here is from genome assembly GCA_009602725.1 of Spirogloea muscicola. NCBI lineage: Eukaryota > Viridiplantae > Streptophyta > Zygnematophyceae > Spirogloeales > Spirogloeaceae > Spirogloea > Spirogloea muscicola. Next base: position 809,074 of record WELB01000013.1, read on the forward strand.
ATGACAGGCTGCACAAGGCCTCTAGCGAGGAGGAGGAGGAGGAGGACAACGACGACGCTGTGCTGGTGCGGATGTTGCAGAGCCACAGGAGGCAGCAAGGGGTGCCCCCGTCAAGCACTTCGATGACGCCAGGTGGAAGAGCTATTACCAAGAGCTCTGACAAGGAAGTCGGTAGTGCTGATCAATTGCTTGCAGACGCGAGCACACCTAGCCAGCTTGCGCAGAACGGGACTCGGGAGGAGTGCAACCCCAGGGCAACAGACAGGCGTGATGAAGGTGCCGATGCAAGCAGGTCAGAGGAGACGCAGTCAGCCACGACTGGGAAGCATGTACACTTTGCGGAGGGCGGAAAGGAGAGGGAGGAGGAGGAGGAGGCGGAGGAGGACGAGGAGGACGAGGAGGAGGATGGTGAGGAGGAGGATGAGGAGGAGGAGGAGGATGAGGAGGAAAGTGGGAGTGAGGAAGATTGTGGTGAGCAGACTGGCAGCTGTAAGCCCCAGCAGAGTCGCTCGGAAGGGGCGACCAGCCGGGGCGACAAGGTCGTGAGCAGGGCGGAGTCGCCGCTGCGGCCGCCACTGAACGTGAACAAGAGCCAGGCACGGCGCCTGGCCAAAGAAGGGCGGCGCAGGGCTGCCGCTCTCGAGCAGTTTGCGGTCCTCAATGTTGACGAGGTCGAGGGCCTAGAGCTCAGAAAGGTTGGCGGTAGTGGGGACTCCAGAGCTCCTGGTCCAACCTCTCAGCAGGAAGCTCAGTGCAGTGAGAGTACGGACGGCCGAGAAGGGGTTTGGAGGACGTCGAGAACATCCATGCTCCGGAGGCCAGGCAAGAAGGATGCCTCTGTCCCTTTGAAGCAGCGGGGTCAGAGGCAGGCGCCGTCTGCAAACGGTGATTCGGGCGTGGAAAGGCCAAGGAAGTCCATGCAGAGCAGGAAGGACAAGGTGTGCTTTAGCGGTGGCTCTGCTGGCATGCACGGCAATTTTTCAGGATATTGAGTTACGGGTTTTGTGTATCAGGTACCATCCAGGCGTTAGAGTTAAGAGAACCTGGAGTTGTCCTGCCTAAGGATCACCTGCAGGCGTGGCCACTGACGATTGATGCATGTACTATCATTGGTTTGTTCACCACCTCACTTGGCCTTGTGCGAGCAGGCCGAAGCCCTGGAAGACACCTGCAAGGTTTGCGGCCAGGACTTCCAGACGAGGTATGTGATACTCCCTTGCCCGTTGGGCATCCTGACGGACACAAATTGACAGAATTGATCGTCGGTCAGCAGTCTATTTCTTCTCTGCCTTCGTTCATAAAAGTTGTCTACCCTGCACAAATCCTTGCAATGACAAATTGCTCATTGCTTGTGGCTTCCTTTGGCAGGAACCAATTGTTTAAGCACATAAGCTCGACCGGCCATGCGATACCTAGAGGGTAGCCTGTAGGAGCTCATGAGGGCAGTCGCACACGCGCCTAAGCTGTGGATAGGAGCTACAGTGTGGGCTACCATAGAGCTTCAAGATGTTGTGTGGGCCTTTGCCTTGCACCTCTGTGCCGGGGCTTGCCTCAGCAAGCATCAGCCTCCGCATCGGGCTTGCGGACAAGGGTGCTCCTTTCTGACGGCAAGCAGTCCAAAGTTTTCTTTTCGACTTTTTGACACTGAGGGGTTTGAGTGCTCCCTTCAGGAGCTGTGTGGTAGGCTGAGTGGCCGTCGTTCCTGCTCGTTGTTCCTGTGCATGAGCAATTTATCGTGCATTGAATGCTCATTTCCTTGACCTGACATCCACACGCAATGCCGCTTAAGAAGGAGCTACTCCTTGTGGAGACTCTTCCGTGTGCTACTTACATGTCAGACACAAAATTTATTGTGACTAGCTCTTCTGCTTATTTTGTAGAACTCCATACAAAGTGGCCTTTAATGTGTGCTAGGATTTGGCTTGTTCTGGGACTGTATACTAGGGTTTGCACTGACAATTAAGGCTTAAGCTAGTATCCGCGCCAAGTGTCTCATGGCCGAATCTTGATTTGAAGCGATACACCAACAATAAGGAGCTAGTGGTTCATGAGCTGATGAATTAGACACCCAAGATGTCCCCTTGTACCCTGTGCTTAGTCTTGCATCCATTCACAGCCAGCTCGATGACGTCAGCCACTGCCAGGTAGTAGAGCGGCCAACAACATGAGGTGTCAATGCTGTGAATGAATGACTTCAGCCACTCAGGTAGTAGGGCGGTCAACAACATGCGTTTCAACGTAAGCGGGCCACGGGTGCCAGGCACTCGTACAGGTGGCCCATGCGAGCCGTCATGTGCAGCTTATACGCCACAGGGATGGCCGGCTCGGCAATATCCAGAATGTCCTCGCGTAACCTGCTTAAGGCAAAATTCAGCGTGACATAGGATGAAGTAGCCTCCTCAAAAACAGCCGCAACAATGCTGACGGGCACAGATATACAGTGGGTGATTTGGGCTGGGGATAGCAAACGTTTAGACATGTGTTGTAATGTAGGTCATGACAAGTAGGGGAATTTACAAGGAAAGAGACATACCGTGGCCATTCTCCGACAGCTGCAGCTGGAGCATGGGCTGCTTTGTAGAGCAGGTCAAGCTTGTATATGGTCATGCCCACCAGGTGGGGCGTCACGTCCACGTTCTGAAGAGGAAGGCTGACCATGTCAGTGCCTTTGTCCTTGGACTGCGCGGGTTGAAATTACAAAGCATTGCTTGTATGGAGTACCAATTGCACCTCTCTTGCCGGGCGACTTGGTATTATTTTCGCTTGCTGTGACCACAGTGATGACCATACAAAGTATCAATGGAAGGTCTTACCTTTTGCTCAGATATGAGCTGGACTTGGAGAAGGTACCTCTCCACATCGGCAAGCAACAGCCGCCGCTTCAGTTGTGCGGCTCTTCCTCGCCCTTCGGCTCCCTTGCCCTACATGCGGAGGTACATAATGATCAATTGTGCATTGATATGCTCCACCAGATTGGCTGGTACTCTGTTGGCAGCATAGCCTCTCTTGGACTGTGAAAGGGCTGTACGTCACCACAACTGAGGCAACATAGTCATACACACCTCCAGTATCAACGCCTCAGACTGGGACAATGTCAAAGAAGAGGAGCTTTCAAACTGTAGCCAGATATACGTTGGCAGCTCCATACACATCATGAGCAAGCAAGTCTGAGCAACCCTCACAGACATACTCTTTGAATGAAGTACCTTGCTCAAAGCTATCTGTCTGTACACTCCAATGGATCCAATGAGCACAAACAAAGCTGGCAGTGCCGCTAATACAGCAAAGTTGATCTCGTTTGCACGAAGAATCTGGTCGAGCTCAAGCATGGCCCTGCAGAAAAGGTCCAGCATCAGCAGCTTATGACTTTGTCATGTGCACAATCAGAATAGATTGAGCCCCGCAACCTCCAAGCTGCAGGTAGGCACACCCTGTCCAGTAGTAAAATTGCCGATGACAACGAAGACTCACATTTCAATGTCAAGCTTCAGCTTTTGAACCTGTCAATCACATCAAGTCACAACAACATGCATCAGCAGGTGCAAGATTGGACTGCTTAGCTTCATACTGGACCAACACAGCAAGAAGAGGAGACTCACAGAATACTTTGTTGCTGGCTAGATTCTAGAATGCCTTCTCTGAGATGAAGTATAGATAGACACAAAAACTTGATCAAAAGAGATCTCACACAGTCAGGCTCCCATACTCATTCTGTTACCTGTATCAACATTGCCCTGGCAAGTTCCCCTCCAAGCAGGCTCGTGAGAGGGTGCATCAGCTCCTTTTCATACCGCCCCATGACGACTTCCATGAGCTCCTGATCAGTGGCATCCGGTTTCAGCTTGACTCCCGCTTGGTCACAAAATGCTGTCAACATCCTGAAAGCCAGAGGAGAAAGTTGCAGATCCGTAGGTGGTCGTGTAACAGCTGGCATAGGTACGAAACACGTCCACAACATGTACTGTCCGTCCAGCAGTACATGCTAATTGAAAATTAAATTTGCCAGCATTGCAGCCGTCCTACTGTACCTTCTCAGAGACTCTGTTGACAAGTGAACCTCTTCCAGTTGTGTGCTGCTTTGAGGACGCCTTCGGTAGGTCTCAAACAGGTCATCTCGAATTTGTACAAGCTGCCAACATGGAAAGACAGGCCAGTAAATAGAAGTACAAGGCTGGAGCAGATCATATGAAGCAACTGAGATCAACAGCTGAGGAATGTAGTAGCAGCCGCTTACAGGATCTATCAGATGGTCCTTGAAGAACACCACTGCTGACTCTTGGCCCTGCTTCATCCAGTTGTCGAGGTCGCTGCTACCAGCTAGTCTGCTATGCTTGACAGCCCACCCAGTTGCCACTGCTAGGCCAAGAGCTGCTCCTGTATATCGTATCCAGTGTCTGGCCCCTCTCCTTGGTCTCCGATAGTATTTCATCTACAAGATGGATGTTGACCACAGCAATGCATATCACTTTCTCTTATCAAGAATGTCATAGCATGAATCTTACTCCCTACTAAGTCTGACAACCATGGCAGAGTGAAGCTAAGCGGAGCGCATGTGCTTCCTCAGCATCCTCGACAGATCCTGGTCTACACGATTTCACAGTACCAATGTTGCTAGTGCTTCCTCCACAGCAGTCATGTGCTCCTCAAGGACCTCAAGGAAGTTCTCCACGTCCTTAAGCACGTGCTCAGTGTCCGTACCGGACCCGTCCTCTGAATTGGTCTGATGTGCCCTTCTTAAGTGAAGAGCTATGCTACGAGTTTCAGCAGGCGGCAGACTCGCTTGCAGCTCTTCCTGCAATGAGACAGCGTAAGCTTGAGCACGGCTCAACAATGATTATAGGCTAAATCAAGCTGGAATATAAGTACATTGCCCCTTTGTTGTCAGATATGCCAAAACTAATGACAAACGAGCACAAAGGAGCTCACAACACACACTAACCTGTGGCAGGTCATAAACATCTTCAAGATTATGCAAGCTTCTCCCTATTGCTTGCAAGGTCTCAAGGATCACAGCTGCACCCCTTTTCTCGACGTGGGCCTCCAACATTGCGGCCTGAGTATGTACCTACAGCACAAGAACAGTGGTGCAAAGTCAACTGAACTGGATGTTAACCTTCCCAGACTTTACCTGTGAGTGTTTGAGCAACTACCTCAAGGCCCTGCATCGAGTCGCACCCTGCTGCAATTCACCTCACCTCCTTGCAACTTGCTATAACAATAAGTGTCGAGTATCAAAGTTCGTTTGACTCTTACATCTGCACCTGCATTGAGAGTGTCAGTTGAAACAAGACTATGTGATGCATCCGTACCTCTGCAAGAGTAGACGCTAAGCGCTGGCTGAGGAGCTCCAGCATCTTGAGCCTCTCTGCTATCTGAACCGCTGCTCGGGTAGTCAGGTCAGGAGGCTGGTCTGTAAGCCAGGCCTGAGCGACTCTGGCTAAGCTTGAAAAGAATGTCCAGGGCCCTCGCTCCAGAAGCATGAACTGCAGCTTTGCCCCCTCGCTGCCCTGCATGCACGACAACCCTGCAAGGTCTGCGTCAGTGACAAGATGTGCACACGGTCGTATCAATTAGTATCGTATCAATTAGTACTAAGTGCACCTCAGCGTCCACCCACACAAGCAAGGAGCTCTTGCTTGTAACCTTGCTTTTGCTGTTATAACGTGCAACCACAGCTCCCAGCATCTTACTTGGGCGCGGGATAGCCAAAAGTGCAGATTCTTGGAGACGAGGTGTAAGGACTGCCGAAGGCGCTGCGACATGTCCTCCATGGCATGCATGGCCTTCTCGCAGGCCTCTGCTAGCCCTCTGCAAAGCATGGCAGGAAAGGTATGCAAGAGACCAAGAGGGAACATGGTAAGTATCTGTGTTGCTACGACATTTTCAACAGGATCTTGACTGCATGCCAATGCTATTGCTTTGTGATGCATTTGAGGATTTTCACAGGTAGTGGCAGGCATTAAGCAGCGCGAGAAGATAGCAAGTGACGCTGTTTGCTCACTTTTTGTCAGGCTGTGTCTTCAAAGAGAGCAGTAATTTGTCACGGACCTCCTCCCTGATCAGCGGGAGGCCCTCGAAAGGCTTCTTGCGGGAGAAAAGGGGACTCACTGCCTGCAGCACTCTCCTGATCACGTCCTGGGACGATTCCAGCAACGGCGGAGGTCCTTCTGTGTGCTGCTTTTCTGTCTGACCACTTCCGCTTGCTGCTCACACACTCACATGAGGAGTATTTGATCAGCCCGCCAGATCCGTGTACTACGCATGCTACATAAGCTTTCTAAGACGTTGCAAAGCTGATTGTAATGCACGGGTGCCAGTGAGGCCTATAAGGGCCGCTTGGAGTCCAGCGTGAATTGCATGGCAAGCCAGGCAGTCAACAAGATGCTCACACCTCCCAGGGAAGACATGAGAGGCACCAGCGAGCCATCGGTAAACCAAAGTGGCAGCGCCGACCAGCACTGCTCGTTGCAGGAGAGAGTCGGCCGGCAGGCTGAGCTCACCCATCGTGATCGCGGTGGCCGATAAGCAGGTAGGAGATGACGCCCCGGCGCTGGCGCGCGACTACAGCTAGCTCGATGTCAATCGAGGGGTATGGACCAGAGAGGAGGCCTGCAGGCGCTCCATGGCAGGGCTGCCGCGCGCTCGGCCTCGACTCGGACCGCCGCACGACGTCGAGGGTGGTCGCCGGAAGGCGGCGAGCCGGTCGTCGAGCACGCGCGGCTCAGAGCTTCCCGCGCTCATCAGAAGCCGAGCGGCGGAGCTCGCCGGGGATAGGACGCGGCCGCGGCGTCGTTAGTCCGCCGGCGCGCCCGAGCCGGGGCTGGCCAGGCGCCCGCCGAGCCCGGCCCGCCGTCGCCGCCTTGTCCAGGAGCTGGGAGCTGATCGGCCTGTCGGGGCCACTGAGGCCTGCTAACCATTGTGGAAGTGAGCCATTGTGGAAGTGAGCAATATAATGCCCATCACCACGGATTCCCAGGGACGCCATCACCGTCGCACCCTGGACATTGTGAGTGTACAACCTGGCGGAGGCCCACGAAAGAGAAAGTGCTCGCCCTGAGAGAAGGGTCCTGAGAAAAGGGGGGCTAACAAAGCCAGCCCAAAAAAGAATAGACAATGTCCACATTTAAAGAAAAAGGACTACACTACAAAACACGAGATGATGCAGAAGGAAGCTCAGTACCCGCGAGTGAGCAACATCAAGTCAGAGTAGCTCGCTGCAGGGCACTCCGCCGAGACCCAGAGAGAAGTGGCTCTCCCAACCCAGAGCAGCCATAGCACGGCCTGCTCGCGTGTGGACGGCGTGGGCTAGGGGGGAAGCGGCTGCTGATATCAAAAGAGCGGCTGTGAAAGCCAGCCAGATGCATACAGGTGTTCATGACGGAGCCACAGGCTAGACAGCCAGGGCGCTCTTAGTAACCCCGTGTCAGCAGTAAGAAGTCAGATGAGCTGAGGGGAGGAAGATCAACCCCGCTGCGCAAGCCAGAGGCTGCTGCAAGGGCACGACCAGCGCGGCGATGCAAAGCAAGCGCTTGGGAACGCTGTAGCGAATATAGACAAACGCATACGGTAGCAGGACACAAGACCCAAAGGCACCGAGCCACCGGGAAGGGCTGCACCCTGTTCCCGGCGCCGCTGGTCAGCTTGAGATGCCAGCAGCGAAAGTAACGAGGACCACCGACCCCCGTAACACCCATGGATGTCCATGGCCAGGGGGTAAAAGGTATCACCCGCCGGGTGGTCCTTGTACTTGTGCAACTTCTTCTGTTCGGCCACCTTCACGGCATAGCCGGTCTCAGAAGTTACGGGGCCCTTCGTCCGGAAGCTGTCGGTTAGGACGACGTCCATGAGAAGCCACTTGCCACCTCCCAGGGGGACGCCGACCAGATCGACACGCCGCATCCGAGGGACCCCGTTGCGGAGCTGGACGGGCATCACCCCGGTGCTCTCCAACGCCACTTGATATCCCGCCTCCTTGACGATGCCATACATGGCGTCACGTAGGAGGTTGTGGGAGCCCGTGCGCTCACTGCCTTTGGCACACCTGAGCATGTGGTCACCCATGAGCACTGCATCATGCTCAATAAGCCCACATTCACATTGGGTCACCCCTGCCAAGCACAGGGATGGTAAGCCAAGACGGCGGCGCAAAGGGAGCGTTGAAACGAGACCGCCAGGCGCATGCGGCATACCTGGGCGAGCGAACCGGCGGCGTTGAAGACGGGCATCGCCCCGGGCAGACCTGGCCGCCGATCAATGCCTGACGGGCTAGCCGCTGGAGGAGATCCAGCCAGCGGCTGCCGAAAGCCCCGTGTACGTCGATCGCCCAGGGCCGCGATTTCATCACCAACCGGGTGATACGGCGTATTTGGCGTAACCTTGGTTGATGTGGTGGTGACGGGGGCATACAAGAGTTCCGCATTGACGCACATCCCTGGCCACGCAGTGGGAGGTGCTGAGCAGAGAAAGAAGGGCTCGCCCATTGAGGATAGGGGCTGGAAAAAGCCAGCCCAAACAGAATAAACAGAGGACGAGAAGGGGAGAGAAAGCTCCGACACTACTCTGACTAACCCCCGCAGCGACCAACCCTACCGGCAGCAGTTGACACTTTCGGCTGCATGGGCCCTCGCTTCCATACCCTACTGGAGAATACCGCAAACTTGGGATATGCTCGACGTGAGGATGTGCTTCCAGCTCAGGTGGGCATGCCGGCGGCCTACTTTTCGTTCTTGCGACGTCGAGTGTCAGCTTGTCTGCAGCGAGCTCAGGCTCATGCGTTGCATCAGAAAGCTGGTCGAGCCTTAGCTGGTAGCTCAGGAGCTTGTCGATTGCCGTCCAGTATTCGGGCATCAGTTAGAGACCTCTATGTGTTGACTCGTGGTTACTGAGCGGGTCAGCTTAGCAGCAGGTGACTTACATTTGTCAATGTGCTTGCCTTTGTGCTTGGTCACACAGGCCCTCCATCTCCTAATTCACACTCATTGCTACCTGGAGGACTAGTTTCTCTGACCTGCGGCTGCTCACTAAGAGAATTTTCGTGTATTTGAAAATAAACGATGGCCGAAACGGCCAAGTACACAGGCAAGCACATTCTATGACATACATCACCCACTGCAAATTGACCCGCTCAGTGACCACGGGTCAATACATGAAGGTCGCTGACCGATGCCTGAATATGGGATGGCAGATACGAAGCCCTTTCTGCCATCGTCAATTCTTTTCGGGCTGGCTTTTCACAGCCCTTTGCCCCAACGGGAGAGCCACCTCTCTTTATCACAGCCCTTGCCCCCATTGGGAGAGCCACTTCTTCTGACACCAACCAGAGCTCGCCCAGCTTTCTGGTGCGAAGCATGAGCTTGAGCACGCTGCAAACAGGCCGTCACTCGTCGTTGCAAGAGCGACAAATATGCAGCTGGAAAGCCCATCTCAGCTGGAAGCCTATTCTGAAGAACAATAGCCTATTCTGAAGAAGAGTGTGAAACAAGGACCCTAAACAGCCAAAGATAAAGATATCGACTGCAGCTGGCAGGAGCTGATCGCATCGGGGGTAATTGATGTAGTGCTGCAGCTTTCTATGTTCTGCACTTCCCACTGAGAGCTGCTACCTGGAGACACGTTTCTCTGACCTGCGGCTGCTCACAAGGCAATGTTGAGCACTCGATGGCTACTTGAGTCGCCGTGTGCATTAGCGATTTTCTGGCCCCTTCGAGAGCCACTTTCTTTCCTTTGAACGTTCGTTCATTCTCGTTCTGAGCTGGCCAATCAAGTTCATCGCCCTCTACACTCGCCTTCGCCCCCGCTCTCGCCCTCGCCTCGCCCTTGGGAGAGCCACGTCTTCTACTTGACGATCCTAATGGGCAAGCTTTGAGAAAGCGCTTTTGGCCCGTGCAGACCTTGTTTCGGGCTGGCTATTGACAGCCCTTGCCCAATCGGAAGAGCCACTTTCTTTCGTTCTTTCGATCATGCTTACATTTCTTCAAAGAAGAACCAGTTTTTCAAGGGGTGGAGGGCTGTAAGGAGGGAAAAGCTCTTCCAATGTAGGACAAAGGCTGTGTTTGCTGTAGTATCTAGCATAGCTGTGTGGTTTTAGCACCTTTCACAGCCCTTTACATTTATCTCTCCTTTCAACCTTGTCCTTTCTTTCTGGGCTGGCTTTTCAAAGCCCTCGCCCGAGCTTGCTACTTTGTGAGAGGCAAGCCCTCAGGAATAATGAGGTCTTACAGGGCCAGAAGGCGCAACGACTCGAAACTTTCTCCGTGATATCTAGAAATGTCAAGGGCCACCCCCCCCCACGAAAGGGAATAAAGGAAGAAAGAAGCTCTTTCAAGGGCGACGATGTGACAGGCCAGCCCAAACAGGCCGGAGTGTCGACTTACAAGTAGGTCCAGATGCGAAAGCGGACATGGATATAATCCTGAATGAGCTTCAGAACAGAGTTTGTCAATCGACTTGCATGTCAACAACATGATAGCTGTTCATGTAACTTGACAAACTGCAGCAGCAGCAGTTGTGCCCACATGAGCAGCTGCAGCAGCCTTTTGCTTGATCGTCTCATAATCTCTAGCCTTCATGGCCCTCTTGTCAAAGATGGCACTAGAGAGGACGACTGCTAAAGCTCCTGCAGCAATGTAGGGAGCTACCATGTCTGCAGAGAGAAAGCAGAGCGTAAGCTGCCTGCTGCTCTGGCACCTGAATACTGAAAAGCTGGAGAGCCTTAAGGAATGCTGTAGGCTGGCAGGCACAAATAATCAATACGCATACGCATGCAGATGCACAATCAAAGAAGCTGAATCAGAGCACCTAAACACCTACAGTGAGTTCAGAATTTAGACCCAAAACCCTCAATAGCGGACCTCACCAAGTTGTATTCCATGGGCAGGGACAAAAGATGCATCCTTCACGATGCGTGCCATTGCTTGGAGAAGGTCTGTGCCCCCAGCTGCCTCTATTGGAAATATCTGCACAGACACAATAGCATTTCTTTTGAATGACTCGATGCCAAGTCAACAAGCTGGGACACATACAGGCCCCTAGGCCCCTTACCCTAAGATCATAGCAAGACAGACCATTCACTTCACCTTTATTAGGTTGGCACCTCCAAAGTGTGCCTGCACAATCTGTCAGTCAACCAGATAGAGCTTAGAAGAAATTCAACAACATGCCTAGACTCATAGTCATTGCTGTACGTCAACACATCAGATTGCCACACAGCGCCACATCACATGAGCGTACCTCAGTTGGTGTCATGGCGCCAGGTATGAAGAGCACGGGGCGAGGCAGCCTACTACAGTGCTTAAATAATGCCTGCAGATGTAAGATGAGATGAGCCTGAAATGAGAACATTCTGTATTGGGTCATTGAGCAGCCAATTAGCACCCTCTTGAGATCATTGTCCACTTTCGAAGCATGAGGCGCTCAAGCGCACACTTTGAGGTCAGCTTGGCCTTCACCTCATTGTAAACGGGGCTTAACAGAAACTCTGCACCAGCTGCGACTGCCAGGTCTGCTTCATGCCTTGTCAGCACTGTTCCTGCCTGGCCAAGAATGCAAATCAACTGTCATTACTTGCAGGTCCTCACTGACTAAATTTCCGCTTTGATAGCGACTCTAAAATTGACAAAGGTGGTCAGGTTGAATGGTAAAAGTATTTTAGAGTGGTCTGAGTGGTCTAGAGTGAGTGGTCTGTCTAGGCCGGCAAGACCAATCAATTATCAAGTTCACACTCTCACATGTTGCAGCATCTGGATTCCTTACAAAGGTGCTGCATAGCCAGTGGTACTCCACGCAACATACAGGAAGTAAGTCTGAAAGGCAAGCTTTCATACACCAATGCAAGCTTGTGGATGACCGTCCTTCAAAGTACGAATAAGCTGTAAAAGGTCAGGTGAATGCGTAAGCTTGGAGCTTGAGCTGAGCTCAGAACTATTCAATGACACAAACACAGAAAACCTATAATAGTCTGTGAGGCAAGTAGCAGGTTGTTGTAGTTGCATATACCACAGGAACAGTGGCATGTATTGGCTTGCACCAGACCTTCCAAGCCTTTGAAAGATTTTCGGTACAGGGGCTTACTGCAGGAGCTTTCGGAGTGGTCATGGTCACCTCCAACTGAGACACAGCATCAAAGAGAAACTTGTCACCATCTTGCATCAAGCAATTGGCAGTCCATATTCCTGCCAGTAAAACCGCACTTGATGCTATCAGCATGAAGGTGAAGGCCTAGGACTTTCTTGCATACCATCTCAATGCCACCCTGTAGAGCAGCCTCTGCAGCCCTGCGAGCAACCTCCAAGCTGCAGCAAGAGGAAGTGTTGGCATATTACTGTCCGGGGCGGCCAGGCTGCCAATAAAATTCGGAATGAAGTCGTAATGACTTCTTTCTCTTAAAAAACAGCTATCTTGCGAGTACGAAGTGTGTCACACTGCAAAAGCTGGCTTGCATCACCTCCTGGCGCCTCACCCTGGACTGCGGACTTTTCTAGCTTGACTGATATCTCAGAGTTGTATTCGACTGGAGCAAGGCAGCATTGAGCTGTTCGATCATGAGTCACACCTGTCAGCCCTTAAGCAGGCAATAATACCCGACCTCCTCATGACAAGGATCATGCCAAGTGTGTGAGCTTCTCTCCTGCTGTCCAGACTTGATAGACGATTTTGCTCCACTCGTTGGTCAATCTGGTATGAGCAGATGACTTGTGCTGAAATTGCAGGGTCGTTAGGTCCCTCTGCTCTGTGAACTGGACTGAGCCTGAAGAGTCGCCCTCTTTGTTTGCTCAGGCTGAAAGACGAGCTGATGCAGTCTGCGAACGCAGGACCCCTCGCTGGGGCCAGTCTGCTCATCTTCTCGACCGTCACACAGGCCCTCTGAAGCCACTAGGATCTTGCTATAGGTCTCCTTCGCCCGAATGGAGCTGACGAAGGCACCCTCGAGGCGTGAGCCAACATGCCCCGTCCGTCGGGAACAAGAAGGTGGGCTGATGGCCACCAATGGAGCTCAAAGCCACAGGGAAAGGAACTGCAGTTGCGTAGCGAAGGCGGCAGTCGTGGCAGCGATGGTATTGGAGGTGGGAGCGGCGGCGGAGGCTCCGCTGTGAGGAACGACGGCGGCGGGTGGCGGCGGCGGCGGCCGAGGGGGGGGGCCTCGCAGAGCTTGAGACTGGGAGTAATTTGGGTTGTGAACGTTGTACGACCAGAGCGTCAGGCACCAGCGTTATCAGATTAACTGGTGGCAGGGAGAGGCCAGCCCAAAAGAATGGACAAGGTCGCGTCCTCTGTGCCTCTTTCCCTGCAGCGAGCTACTCAGAGGAAGAAGTGGCTCTCCCAATGGGGGCAAGGGCTGTGAGAAGCCAGCCCGAAAAGAATTGACAAGGTTCGAAGGGGCCAAACTACGAGCTAAGCAGCGACTGCGGGGCCTGAAGAGGCTATGGCAGAATGGGGGAGGATGGACCACTTAGTAGTTACGAGTGAGGAGCCTCACATCCGACAGACTAGCTGCCGGTAAACTATCCCCCTGACGAAAGCCGGAGGCCGCAGCGAGAGCACGGCCAGCACGCAGATGCAAGGCGTGGGCCATGGACCGCTGGAGGGAGACGGACAAGCGCATACGATACACCTGAGCCCACGAGCCAGCGGCGTTGACTCAGACCTGATGTTGCTCACTCGTGGGTACTGAGCTTCCCTCTGCATCGTTTCTGTGTTCTGCAGTGTTTTCTCGCAAGCGCGGCCAGATTAACTGGTGGCTGGGAGAGACCAGCCCAAAAGAATGGACAAGGTCTGAAGGAGTCGGAGTGCTAAGGACTGAGACAGCAGTAAGCGAACTCTCAGTAACCTCTCGTCAGTGTTTTGTAGTGTAGTCCTTTCTCTGGCTTTTTCCAGGGGATAGTTTACCGGCAGCTAGTCTGTCGGATGTGAGGCTCCTCACTCGTAACTACTAAGTGGTCCATCCTCCCCCGTTCTGCCATAGCCTCTTCAGGCCCCGCAGTCGCTGCTTAGCTCGTAGTTTGGCCCCTTCGAACCTTGTCAATTCTTTTCGGGCTGGCTTCTCACAGCCCTTGCCCCCATTGGGAGAGCCACTTCTTCCTCTTTTTCCAGCCCCTATCCTCAATGGGCGAACCCTTCTCTCTTTCTCCGGCTCCTCTTTCTTTGGACATTGTCTTTGCCAGCCCCTCTTCTCTATGGGCGCGCACTTCTCTTTAGCCCTTGCCCTTGCCCCCATTGGGAGAGCCACTTCTTCTTTAGCGCGTCCACCCCTAAGAAGCGAGGGGACCCGCGAGGTGACCACGCTCCTCATTCTCAGGGTACCATGCCCCATGTGCCCTGACGTCCCTGAATGTATTCTCCGGCGACACAGGTGCCGCAGCCGCAAACGCCCGCCGCGCCGTCGCCACCACTGCCGCCGTCGTCCCCACCGCCCCCATCTCCCCCGACGCGGCCTTCCCAACCATCCCGCCTCTCGAGCCGCCCAGCCCCCCCGCAGCCGGCGCCATTGACGCCACCTCCGCCACCGCCGCCTCCACCTTCGCCGAGCGCGCCGGCTCCACCTCCTTCGCCCCCACCTCACTCGCCCGAACCACTGCTGTACCAGCACTGCCAGAGGACCTTCAACACGCGGGCCGGCCGGACCAACCACGAGCGAGTCTGCACGTGCCGCAACAACTGTGCGGAGCAGGCGCCTAGCGCAGCGGCTGCGGGCGGCCGTCGGAGCAGACCAGGCAGGCCAGTCCCTCCCGCGCCAACCCCTCCCACGCCTCAACACTGGCAGTGGCTGGCTGGCCTCGACCTGGCTGCCATCCACCGCCAGGCGGCCCTTCCGCTCCTCCGCCATGTACCCCGCTGGCTGCGCCGGCACATTCGTCGCGCGCTCCGCCCGGCGATGCAGCGGATTGTCAGTGACCACCAGGACGAGGCGGCTTGGAAGCAGTTTCTCCTCATCCCCCGCCTGCTGCTCGGGCGCGTCCCCCACGATGGCCGCTGGCGGGGCCAGCAGCCCCTCCTGGAGCGCGTCCAGTTGTTCGAGAGCGGACATTGGGAGGAGCTTCTTGAGCGCCACAACGAAGCGGTGGCAGCCTTGGCAGCAAACCGAGGTGACGCGCGGGCAGCGCCAGACAGGGCCGCCAACGTCCGCCGGGCTCTGCGCTTCGGTCACGCGGGCGAGTTGTCCAGGGCGGTCCAGGCCCTGGACGACTCGGTGCTGGCGCCAACCAACGCAGCCACACGGGCGGCCCTGGAGTCCCTGCACCCTGAGGTCCGCTCCCCCCCTGCCTCCGTGGCTGGCCACCTTGGCACCGCCGGAGGAGGGGCCCTCGACGCCGACGCTCTTCGGCAGGCTCTGCAGAGCAGCCGTCGCGCAGCCGCAGGAGGTCCTTCACACATGCTCACCGAGCATCTCCGCGAGCTCTTCCTGGAGGAAGAATCAAATGATTTCCAGGCACTCCACCAGATGTGCCAGCTCCTTGCTCGCGACCAGGTCCCGGCCAGCATTCGCTGCGTCATTTGCACCAGCACGCTGCTGGCCCTCAGCAAGGCCAACGGGGGGGTCAGGCCCATTGCCGTTTGCGAAGTGCTCTACCGCCTGGTGGGGCGCACGCTATGGCAACAGCACGCAAGGCTGGCCCAGGCACACCTGGCACCTCACCAGTTCGGCGCGGGGCTGCGGAGCGGCGGTGAGGTGGTCGTGCACGGCGTACGGGCCGCCTTGGACCTGAACCCCGGATGGATGGCGGTAGATGTCCGGAATGCTTTTGACAGCGCAGACCGGGAAGTCATTGCAGAGGAGCTGCGGGCGGCCTTCCCCAGCCTCCTACCCTTCTTCAGGCTGGGCTACGGTCAGCCAAGCGACTTGCTGTGGCGGACAGGGCGTGGTGGGGTGGAGGTCCTCCAGTCCTCCACAGGCGCGCCGCAAGGGGATCCGCTGGCGGGGCTCCACTACGCCCTGGCTCACAACTGTGCGCTGCTGGCAACGGTCGCGGCTCACCCTGGCGTCCTCGTCCCCTCGTACGCGGATGACACCACGCTGGTGGGGCCGCCAGACAACGTCGTGGCAGCCTTTGCCACTCTCGAAGTGCAGTTGGGCGCGATCGGCCTGGGCATCCGTGCGGCCAAGTGCAGTGCTTGGTCCCCCCGGGGCCTGCCAGCCCACCTGCGCCTACCCTCTGGCTGCCAGATACCAGCCGGGGGCTTCACCCTCCTCGGCGCCCCCATAGGCTCCCCAGCCTTTGTGATGGAGCAGCTCCAGTTACGACTGCTGGAGCACCTCCGGCCGGCGGACCGTCTCCACACGCTGCAAGACATGCAGCTGGCGACCGCTATGCTGACCAGGTGCATTGCCCAGCGTCCGCACTACTTGGCCTGCGTCCTCCCCCCCTCCCCGGCGGTGAAGGCGGTGTACGCGGCTTTTGACACCGGCATTCTGGCGAGCGCGGCCACTCTCCTCCAACACCCCGGTTTCCTCACCACGCCAGCCGCGCTGCTCCAGGCTAGCCTGCCAGTTTGCCGCGGCGGCTTGGGCTGCCGCCCAGTCGCCCGCGCCTGCGAGGCTGCCTACCTGGGCAGCTGGGCCCAGGTCGCCGCCCCCATCTGCCAACGGTCTTCCAAGTTCAACGCAACCGCACCCTGGAGCGGGTGGTAGCTGATGTGGAGAGCGGCCAGTTGCCCTTCCAGGCTGCTCTTTGCGCTGCCCATGACAGGCTACTGGCGGCCCACCCGACATGTCGCAGCAGGTCGTTTTGTCGTCCACCTCGCGCACACCCCCGACCTGCGGGCCCAGGCACGCTACACTGCGCTGGCGGACAAAGCGGCCTATGACCAGGTGGTGGAGCTCCTTCCGCCGCACGACCTTCGAGGGCGCGCCCGGCTGCTCTCAGCCTCCTCCCCCAGGGGGGCGGCGTGGTTATCAGCTCTCCCAATCTACGCGTCGCTCACAACACCAGACGAGGTTTTCAGGACGGCGGTCCACTGGCTCCTGGGCCTCCTCCCTTCCTGTCTCGTCGGGGTCCAACTGTGCGAGTGCGGTGCCCGCCACGATGACCCTGCGACGCTGGCTGCCCACATACTCTGCTGCGCGCATGGGGGCGAGCGGACCGGTTCACACGACCTCCTGCAAGACGGCATGCAGGGTGTGTTCATGGAGGCCGGCTACAAGGTCAGTGGAAAATACGACAATTATGCCCATCAAGCGGGGCGCCGCCGGACAGCTCCACACCCGCCGCGCTGACCTAGTCGCCATCCCGCCCGGAGGAGGTCCGCGTATCATCGCAGATGTGGTGACTGCAGATTGCGTCGACTCCGCCAACCCCGCCAAGTCAGCGACGCTCGCCGGCCACGCGGTCGCTTTGGCGGCTCGGAGTAAGTAGCGCAAGTACGCTGACCACCCTCCAGGCGATGTCTTCGCGGCCCTGGCCATTGACGTTCACGGGGCCTTCGGCAGTGGCTAGTTGGATCTCCTCCAGCGGCTTGCCCGGCAGGCCATCGAATGGCGGCCGTGTTTGCCAGACTTCATTGCTGTCGGCTCCCTCGCCCAGGTATTTCGTATGAGGCTGGCGGTCTCGTTCCAGCGCTCTTTGGCTCATGCGGTCCACACGCGAGCTGGCCGCGCTATTGCTGCTGCCTCAGGGTCTTGGCTGATCGCAGCTTTTCCTGCTTCGAGTTATTCTGATTTGTTGTTGCGCACTCGTTGTTACTGAGCATCCCTCTGCATCATTATTGGTGTGTAATTTTGTCATTTTCTTTGGATTTGGACATTGTCCATTCTTTTTTGGGCTGGCTTTGCTAGCCCCGCTTCTCTCAGGGCGAGCACTTTCTTTGGGAGAGCCACCTTCTTTCACAGCCCCCGCCATGTTTGGAAGAGGGGAGGGCTCGCCCATAGAAAAAGAGGGGCTAGCAAAGCCAGCCCAGAAAAGAATGGACATTGTCCGCAGGCCTCAAAAGGCCACAAAACAGTGCCAGGAAAGACAAAACTACACACCGAGACACGAAATGATGCAGATGGATGCTCAGTAACCACGAGTGAGCAACAGCAAATCAGAATAACTCGAAGCCGGAAAAGCGGCACTCTGCCGAGACCCTGAGGCAGCAGCCATAGTGCGGCCAGCGCGCGTGTGGACCGCATGAGCCTGAGAGGCTGGAGCGAGACCGCCAGTCTCATTCGAAAGACCTGAGCGAGAGGCCAGCAGCATTGAGCCTGGCGAACCCGGCCGCCGCTCAATGCCCGCCGGGCAAGCTGCTGGAGGAGATCCAGCCAGCCACTGCCAAGGGCCCCGTGAACGTCAATGGCCAGAGCCGCGAAGGCATCGCCTGGAGGGTTGTCAGCGTACTTGCGCTCCTTACTCCGAGCCGCCAAAAGCGACCGCGTGCCCAGCGAGCGTCGACGACTTTGCGGGTTTGGCGGAGTCAATTCAATCTGCAGTCACCACATCTGCGGTGATATGCGGACCTCCTCCGGGCGGGACGGCAACTAGGTCAGCGCGGCAGGTGTGGAGCTGTCCGTCGGCGCCCCGCTGGATGGGCATAATTGTCGTATTTTCTAAATGCCACCTGGTAGCTGGCCTCTAGGAACACACCCTGCATGGCGTCTCGCAGAAGGTCGTGTGTACCAGTCCGCTCTCCCCCGCGCGCGCAGCGGAGCATGTGGGCAGCTGGCGCGGCAGGGTCATCGTGGCGGGCACCGCACTCGCTCTGTTGGACCCCGACGAGGCAGGTAGGGAGGAGGCCCACAAGCCGGTGGACCGCCGTCTACCCTCGTCTGGCATTGTGAGCGCCGCGTAGAGTGGGAGCGCTGACAACCACGCCGCCGCCCCAGGGCGGCCGACCTCAGGAGCTCACGTCCTCTGGACTTGCTTCTTCTGGAAGAGCTTATTGAAAGAAGCAAGCGCGGCCAGGTTAGGTTGTGGCTGGGAGAGGCCAGCCCATAGGAATTGACAAGGCTTATTACTCTCCGCGCCTGGGCCAGCCATCGGAAAGAAGGCGCGGCCAGATTGACTGGTGGGCCAGCCCAAAGGAATGGACCAGGTCTGAAGGAGCCGATTGTGCAGAAATCAGAGAAGGCGCGCATGATATTGAAAGGGAGGCCAATTCTAGCCTTGCAAATGTCCTGTTACTGGGTAATGAGCTGGCCAATGGGGACACTAGTATCCCCGAGTGAGCACATGCATATCTGACATGCCATACTGAGGCGCCAAACCACCACCACGGAAGCCATTAGCCTGGGCTAATGCACGACCAGCACGCTGGTGTATCGCGAGTGCCTGCGAGCGCTGTAGACTCAATGATAGCCGCATTCTATAGCATGCAACGATGGCTTGCGGGACGCTAGAATGCCCCAAGAATGCCCCTCTTCTCTATGGGCGCGCACTTCCTTATCTGGACTCGTCCTCTATGGGCGAGCACTTCCTTCCTCTGGACTTTCTTCTTCTGGAAGAAGCAAGCGCGGCCAGATCAACTGGTGGCTGGGAGAGGCCAGCACAAAGGAGTGGACAAGGCTTGTTACTCTCCGCCCCCTTAGCCAGCTCAATACCTAGTTAACAAGACATTTGTAAGGCTAGAATTGGCCTCCCTTTCATGCGCACCGCGCCGCCTTCTCTCCGCGCCTGGGCCAGCCATCGGAAAGACGGCGCGGCCAGATTGACTGGTGGGCCAGCCCAATGGAAAGCCGGATTGTGCAGAAATCAGAGCGTTGATCGTCTCGGCAACCCCCGGCATCCCAAGTGGGGTCCCCGACGTCTGACGGTGGCGAGCCCCCCCCCGGCCCCTGTCATTATTGCACCGGAGCTGGCCGGGCGAGGCCCAGCCGCATCTCGCCGCGCCCCCCCCGNGCGGCGGCGTTGGGCCGCTCTGCGCGCGTCTCGCCCGCAGCCCGGAGCTTGCGGCCGCCCTCTCGACGGCCATCCTTGACCGTAGCTGCGACGGCCTCCTGTGGCTCCTGGCCTTCGCCGTAGCCGCCGGCCCCGGCGATTGCGGCAGCCGCTGCGCCGCCTGCCCCGGGCTCGTCCCGGAGGCGGCCGTGGCCGGCTGACTGCCAGGAGGCCCCGGGCCTGCTCGGATCAGCAGTCTGCGCCCGGCCGGAGCTCTCATAAGGCCTTGGCTTTGCTGGCGAGGCCTCGGCGCCAGGGCCGCCTGCCATGGCGTCCTCCGTGCTGCGGCGCCTGTCCCGGCCTCTGGCGCGGGCGCTGGAGGCCGCCGCGCCGGGCAGGGTTCCTGTGCTGGCGCAGCGGGGTGCAGCGGCCGCTGCGGCCGCGGCTGCCACTGCCGACCAGCCGGTCACCGCCACGCTCTTTCCCGGTGATGGCATCGGCCCCGAAATAGCGACCAGCGTGAGGAAGGTACGGTGCCGGGCTCTCGCCTCAGCTACACATACCACTCCGTCTTCTCGCCGGCTTGGCTTGGCAGATTGCAGAAGGGTTTTCAAACTTGGTGCTTTGTTGGTCGCCGCTGAATGGTACTAGCAATTGTTTGACATTACTGTCAGCTGAGATTTTTCTGATTAGATCCTGAGGTCCCTGAGGTCGACAATGTAGCGAGGGCGAGGCATTGGCATGGTCCAAGTCAGCAGCAGACTGGCAGGCGCTTAGAACGCGGCGAAGCGAAACGCTGCTTTGATGCACTGGAGCCTTGTGAGGCGCTCTTGCCAGGTCTTTGAAGCAGCAGGGGCCCCAATTCAGTGGGAGGAGCACTTCATTGGACACGAAGTGGACCCTCGCACCGGTAGCTTCATCACCAAGGAGAGCATGGACTCGGTCCGCAAGAATGGGATAGGCTTAAAGGTTTTCACTGAATGCCATTACTACTCTTTTTCTTTTGAGCATGCTTGACGAGACTGCACAGAGTCTTGGCATCAGCGCAACAACGTCCAACACTCCTTGCTTGACAGGTACATGTGCGGCTGCATTGGCCACTGTGCTTTTCAGGGGCCGATGGCCACTCCCATTGGCAAGGGTCACAAGTCGCTCAACCTCACGCTGAGGAAGGAGCTCGGGCTGTATGCGAACGTGCGGCCCTGTTTAAGCATCCCTGGCCACAAGACCCGCTATGACAACGTCGACTTGATCACCATCCGCGAGAACACGGAGGGCGAGTACAGCGGCTTAGAACACCAGGTGCGTTGACAATGAATTGGGCACCATGCAGCTGACACCTCTCTTTGCAGCATTGCACAGCAGTTTGATAGGGTTGCACTGGAGTCTCGTGCAGGTGGTGAAGGGGGTGGTAGAGAGTCTGAAGATCATCACAAGACAAGCTAGCTCGCGCGTGGCGGAGTATGCCTTCCAATTTGCCAAGGACAACGGGCGCGAGCGAGTATCTGCCATCCACAAGGCAAACATCATGAAGAAGACAGATGGCCTTTTCTTACAGGTCTGTTGCAAGTCGTCGTGCACTCGCTGGACAAGTATCGCTAAGCTCGCTCCTTCTGTCAGCTCGCTGGCTTCTCAGTACGACATCCCTTTCTCTGCGAGCTGTCACTGTTTCGCTTCTCCTGCTTACGATGTAATTAAGGTGCTCTAAGACTGGCTTCCTTGGCTACATGCGCCTCATGGTGTTGTACAGTGTTGCCGAGAGGTGTCAGAGAAGTATCCTGATATCCAATATGAAGAGGTCATCATCGACAACTGCTGCATGATGGTATGCATCAGAAACCTAACACTGCTAGATCACAATATCACTGGGAGCTTGCATTGACACAGAAATATATGGCTGGCTCTTACTGAAACACTCCACTAAGTTGTGGTCCATCCTTTGTTTGCTTGCAGCTTGTCAAGAACCCTGCCTTGTTTGACGTGCTGGTCATGCCTAACCTGTATGGCGACATCGTCAGCGACCTCTGTGCTGGCTTGATTGGTGGCTTGGGCCTCACACCGAGGTTAGTCTGAAAGTGTTTGTACAGAGACAAGTGTGACTATGACATCTCAGTATCAGACTTGGCTGACCGAGCTCTTCGTTTGCAGCGGCAATATTGGCCAGGAGGGATTGGCGCTTATGGAGGCTGTCCATGGAACAGCCCCAGATATCGCCGGCAAGGTGAAGCATCTCTTAGACAGGCAGAGTCATGGTCCATCAGAATTCATGTCATGTGGCATGCGCTTGTTGCATAGGCGTTTCATGGGCGTCAACACCATTTCTATCGTTCCTGCAGAATATGGCCAACCCGACTGCGCTCCTTCTCAGTGGCGTTATGATGCTGAGGCATCTTGGCATGATTGAGCACGCGGACAACGTGCACAATGCAGTTTTGAAAACTATCGAAGAAGGGAAACATCTAACTCGAGATCTTGGCGGCAAGTCTGGCACGACTGATTACACCAAGGCTTTGTGCGACAATCTAAGCTGAGTAGAAGGTGCAGACAGACAAGGACCATTACTGTCTCCCATGGACAGGTGCAAGGAGAAAGAGAGTCTCTGGTGGCCATATTCACAACCTGCGCATGATAGCATTGCCAATCAATTTTAGGCAAGGTCACCGGCAACAAATCTTATTGTCATGTGGGTGTGTAGTGCACGACTACTATAGCCTCTAAGCGATTAAAATGCATGAGTCCTGCTAACCTGGAATGCTCAAGTCATGTCTTAAAACGTGATGAAGGTGTTGAGCGGGATTGATCGAGTTGGAGCCCATGGGTTGAGGGACACTGGCAGACTTTCATGGAGAGGAACAGCCTCTTGCTGTTAGCGTGCCTTTCACCTATACGTTGCATTTCAAGGCACACGTATGTCACTGGGAGGCAAGGCACACGTATGTCACCTCGTGACCAGTGTGGATTGCCGCTCAGAAGTCCTTGTCAACAAGTTGGA
Source organism: Spirogloea muscicola (assembly GCA_009602725.1). Taxonomy (NCBI): domain Eukaryota; kingdom Viridiplantae; phylum Streptophyta; class Zygnematophyceae; order Spirogloeales; family Spirogloeaceae; genus Spirogloea; species Spirogloea muscicola. The sequence continues at coordinate 831,850 of WELB01000013.1, forward strand.
ATGACTAGCAGCCGCAGCCGATAACGAAAAGTCAAACGGCTCTTCAGAGCAAGGCGATGGCTGTGCGAGGCTAGCACAAAAGGGACAGCTCCTCCGATGTCAAGCGATGGCTGTGAGAGGCCAGTCCAAAGGGATGAATAGAGATGAACAATGATCTTATTTCTTCCAAGGTGACGAGGATAGGATTCGCGCCGCCCATGTCGGAGGTGGCAGCCGGGGCACCGCTAGCATGCAGATATCAAGTCGAAGCAAGGAAATGCTGCAGAGAGGGGCAAGCGATTCACAAGGGAAATGCTTTGCAACGTTGTCGAGAATCTCTTTGACTTTCCACTTCATTTTGGCCCCTCGGGACCTTGTCCTATTTCGGGCTGGCTTTTCACAGCCCTCGTGGATACTAGCGTCCCCTGTCATGTTAGCCACCTTACCCATAGGGCTTCGCTCTATGTAGCGCCTCTTTCTTCACGAGTTTTGCCTGAACAGTGTATTGGCTTACATTGGCCTCCATTTCATATAATATGCGCTCTGCGCACCTTCTCTCAACCTTTGGCACCCTTTCAATTCAAGCGCACCGCGCGCCTTCACTTCGGATGAGCTTAACTTCGCAGTGAAGTCTAGTGGACAGACAATCTGTGACAGCGGGTGGAGGCCCTAGACCTGGTCAGGGCGACGCTTCTCAGCCCTCTAATTAGTCTGACTTGCACTTGCTGACTAGAGCTTATTGAGAGCCCACTTGCTGACGTCTTGGAGACTAGTCTCCTGCTTTTTGCACCTTCGGCTCTCAGACAACGTCTGAGAGCTGAAGCCCGTCCCTTCGGCTCTCAGACAACCTGTTCCGTACAGCGCTCCATTACCACCTCGGCCTCCCCCCCGCTTGCTTGGCTGGCATCCGCCAGCGCGAGTGTGGTCATATTGCCGATGTCAAGCTCGCTCTTGCTGCGCACATGCTGAGGTGTGTTGAGGGGGGTGAGCGCATTGCCTCCCACGACTTACTCAGAGATACTATATTTGGAATTGTGCGAGAGCCGGGGTATCATCCGGCGATGGAGGTGTCCGGCATCATGCCAATCTCCTCAAGGTGCGGCAAGCCATGCGTGCAGCGGCTGGACGTGGTCGCCAGCCCCCGGGGCGGTGGGCCTCGTCTGCTCCTGGACTTGGTACTGATCGACGCATACAAGGCTGGCGCACCCACGTCAACCGTGTCTGTCTGGGCCACATCCAGCGCAGAGCGCAAGAAGGAGCGGCACTACCAGGACCATCCCCGAGGGGACCATCTTTATCTGTGTGCCATGGATATCTACGGAGGCTACGGCGTAAAATGGTCCTCCCTGATCCAGCATCTGGCCCGGCTGGTTGATGCGCGTTGTCGAAGTCGGGGGGACAGCTTGGGCCACTCCAGCATTTCCAGGCCTTAGTCGCATACTACAGAATGCGGCTCTCGCTTGGTTTGCAGCGGTCGCAAGCATTGGCTCTTCATCAACGTGCAGGGCGCGCTCTATCACGCCTCTGGCTTTCGTGGCGGCGCTTAAGCTCCCCAAGTTAGCTTGTCGAATTTGTTTGTGCTCACCCGTGGGTACTAATGTCACCTTAGGCACCTCACTTTAGGACTCCGTATTACGTTGCCGTTTAGTTTGCTCTAGGCTCTGCCTGAACACTGTATTGGCTTGAATTGGCCTCCCTTTCATTTCATGCGCTCCACGCGCTTCCTCCTCTTCCTCCTCTTTTTGCACCATCCGGCCCTCGCAGACCTTGTACATTCCTTTTGGGCTGGCCTCTCAGCCACTGCCGTAAATTGGAGGAGCTGTTTCCTTTCTTTTTTTGGGCTGGCTTTGCCAGCTACTCTTCTCTATGGGCGAGCACTGCCCCCAGCCCCCTTCGAACCTTGTTCATTCTCTGTGGGCTGGCCGATCCCAGCCCCTATCCTCTATGGGCTGGCCTCGCGGGCTGGCCACGCTGCGGCGAAGGCCGCTCGCAGCAAGGCGGCCAACAGAGAAAGTGCTCGCCAATAGAGAAGAGGGACTGGCAAAGCCAGCCCAAAAAAGAATGGACAATGTCCACAGCCAAAGAAAGAGGAGCCGGAAAAAGGACTACACTACAAAACACTGCAAAACACATAGACGATGCAGAGGGAAGCTCAGTACCCACGAGTGAGCAACATCAGGTCTGAGTAGCTCGCTGCAGGGAAAGAAGAAGAAGTGGCTCTCCCAATGGGGGCAAGGGCTGTGAGAAGCCCGAAAAGAATTGACAAGGTTGGAAGGGGCCAGGGAAAGAGGCACTCCGTCGAGACCCAGAGGCGGCGGCCATAGCATGACCTGCTCGCGTGTGGACGGCGTGGGCAAGGGAGCGTTGAAGCGATACCGCCAGGCGCATGCGGAAGACTTGGGCGAGCGAACCGGCGGCGTTGAAGCCGGGCATCGCCCCTGGCCAAACACACCGACCACCCGGCTGCAGATGAGTTCGTACCCCTGGCCGTGGACGTGCACGGGGCTCTCGGGTCCCGGTGGCTCGACCTGCTGGCCAGGCTTGCGCGGCGTGCTGTGTCCCGCTGGCGCGGTGAGCCGGCTGACTTCAATGCCGCCGGCTCGTGGGCTCAGGTATATCGTATACAATTGTCCGTCTCCCTTCAGCGGTCCATGGCCCACGCCTTGTATTTGCGTGCTGGCAGTGCTCTCGCTGCGGCCTCCGGCTTTCGTCAGGGGGATAATTTTCCGGCAGCTAGTCTGTCGGATGTGAGGCTCCTTACTCGTAACTACTGAGTGGTCCATCCTCCCCCATTCTGCCATAGCCTCTTCAGGCCCCGCAGTCGCTGCGTAGCTCGTAGTTTGGCCCCTTCGAACCTTGTCAATTCTTTTCGGGCTGGCTTCTCACAGCCCTTGCCCCCATTGGGAGAGCCACTTCTTCGACCTGGTGTTGCTCACTCGTGGGTACTGAGCTTGCCTCTGCATCGTCTACGTGTTTTGTAGGTGTTTTGTGGTGTAGTCCTTTTACCGGCTCCCCTTTCTTTGGCTTTGGACATTGTCCATTCTCTTTTAAGATTTAGGGTGTACCCCAGCCCCTCTTCTCTATGGGCGAGCACTTCTCTATGGCGAGCACCACTTCTTTCTGGCCTCTTCCCCTCTTCTCTGAGCGGTCCCGGCGCGCGTGCGGGACGGTTGCCACGCGGCGCACCTGCGAGCTTCAGGCCCGGCGGGGGTGTCGGTTAGGGGCAGCCTGGAGATGTTTCTGATTGCTGCCCGTAGCCCGCCCGGCAGCCGGCGGGCGGGGGGGGAGACCTTCCTCGCATTGCCCCCCGAAGCCGGGCAGTTCCTGCAATGACGGGCAGCTCTGTGGGAACTTTTTGACCAGGGTCGGGCAGGCTGGGAGCTAAGAGGGGAACAAAAGTCTTCCCGTGAGACCCGCCGCTTACGGCGGCGGCCGCGGCGGCCGCCGCCGCCGTCGGCGCCGCCGCCGCCGCNCTGGCGCCGGCGAGGCCGTCGTCGGACCCCGAGTCTGACGGGGTTGCGGCCGGCCCAGCGGTGTTCCCATCGCCGCCACCGTCGCCATGCGCAACCGGCTCCTCCGCCGCCTGCGGCCCGTCGGCGGACAAGTCGTGGGCGGTGCCCTCGCGGTCGGCGACGCGGCTCATCCTGGTCGCCGCCGCCGCCGTGACCGGCGCCCTGGTCATGGCCGCCGCCGTTGCGGCCTGCTACCTCCGCCACATTGGCCTGCGGCACGGCGGCGGGCAGGCCGCGGCGCGCGCCCGCGCCGAGGCCGCCGCCAAAGAGGAGGTGGCGCGCGGAGCCTCCGTGCCCATCTACGTCGCCGGCACGCTCGTCATCATGGCCGGCGACGACCGCCCACAGTACATTGCCCATCCATCGTCGCCGCTGCGCGACGCGCTGCCAACACCAGCTGGCGACTTGGACTTGACGGCTGCCGGAAGCGTCGAGGGCGAGCCTCGGGACGGGGATGGCGGCGCCGAGGAGGCCGGAGAGATCACGTCGGAGGCACAGGACGCTCGCCAGCTCGGCGGCGGGCCCAGCGCCGGACCGGCGGAGCCCAGCGGTGGTGGCGACTGCTTGCATTGGGGAGCGCTTGGGAGGATGCCGTGGATGGCAGCCCGTCGGAGTCTTGGCTGACGGCCACCTCGTCAGTGCCGGCGCCACCTTCGCCGAGGCCCCTCACCATGTAGTCACCCATTGCAATGCTGCCGCACGCTGTCGCGCTGCAATATAGTCCAAGGTCTGCGTAGCAGACCCACAAATTTTTCCTCTTCTGGCATGTTGCACCAGACTTCGTATGACAGGAGGGATGAATCCATGGCCGATGCGCAAGAATGAGACCTTGACGACCACGCAGAAAGGCGCTGAATTTCGCCCTGCACCAGCAACAGCGGCCTGCCGCCAGTCTCGAGGATGCACTCACAAAGCACGGGCTGTTAGAGCTTGTCAAAGCTAATCTCTGTGGGGCTAGTGCTGCCTGCCGATGCACTCAGTGGCAGCATTGTCCTAGTACCGCCTAAGGCTTTCTGCATATCCTCGATGTGGAACCCATGGATGGCTACGCCTGCTCATTAAAGGTAGATGCCTGAAGATCCACAAAGCAGGAAAAAACTTAGCAGGCGCGACTTGTAGTGGCAAACTTCATCGCTGGATCCAGATAACTCGCTGCTGCTTGCTCACGACCCGAAAGGGAACAGCCAGTCCTGGCCCACACACCAACCTGCGCAGCAGCGCCCCACTACCACCGTGGCATTGTAGGGTTCAGAGAACAATGGTCGCTGGAGTGTGGTCCCGAAAATCCATGATTTAGGCCTGCTGCACACTGACACAACCAGCTTCATGAAGTCAGCAGGATGGAGGCAGGGCCACGCAAGGAGCATCAAACCACAATCATTTAATACACTGTTCTCAGTCAGACCAAGATACCTCATCTCCTGATAGGCATTGCAAGCAGCTGTCTCATCTCTCGACTATTTTCGCAAGGATCCCCACCGCCGCGCTTTCTGCAGAGTAATGGCCTTCAAAGAATTCAGTCACTTCTTGCAGCTGGTTACGCAATCAATTTGGCAAACGGAAGTGATTGTCTCCAATCTGTGATTGAAGCGATGAGCGCATGCTATTGCAGTTTGCATTGAGCACTGCCTTGCGTTGACCCTGGTCCAGATGGTCGAGAGAGGCTGAGCATACGTGGCTGCAGTGAAGCTGGCATAGCCAGCTTGACAGCCTGTGACAAGACATCACGTGAAGCAGAAGCTTTCTGATAAGCTTGCCTCTGATCCATCTGGAAGCGTCCCAGAAGCACGTCCAGCACTCCTCCTCAGCTGACTGTGCTGGCTCCTGAGTGGCACATCATCCTCATCGTCGTCTTCATCGTCCTTGTCATCCTCCAAAACCAAGGACTTCCTCTGTGCAGGGGTTGCACCTGCCGGGCTCTTGCCCTTCTTTGCAGCAGCACCTCTGCCTCTTCCAGAGCCCGTGGCCCTTTTTCTCCCTCTCCCACGCTGCGGTGATCGTGCAGGCTCCTGCAGTCTTCCTGTATCCTTAGTGGATGTTGCGGGCCTGGCAGATGAGCATGTGCAACTGAAGGTACGGTACTGCAAGTGACGCCTGTCCGGCAGCTGTTCTGCTTCTGGTCAGTAAGCATTACACCACCAGCTGAAATTGGAAAGGCTGACCTACCTCATCCTCCCAATCTTCTTCAGCTTCACGAGCGACCTCATGATCACTGTCTGAAGCAATGTCATCGTCATCATCAAGACCGTTGACTGCTTCCCTTATCATGGTTGCAGCAGCAGCGGCAGAGGCCCTGCGGCCAGCGAGGATCAGTTTAAGTAGCACATTGATGCAAACCGCATGATCATGGTGTTATTACACTTGAGGAAGCCGATGTGTGCAGCGACAGGCAAAAGCATAGACTTGATGTGATACCGTCGGTTCTGGCACGGGCTAGGAGTGTCAAGGGTGGACTGCGACAGAATGCGGCCTCTGGCAGTGGATGCTCCCCTGCCGCGACCCCTTCTGCTGCCTTTTGCCGAGCTTGTCCTGCCAGATGTGCTAGGAGTTGATTGACCTTCACCAACTGGATCCTCCTCACCATTCATGTCAAGCGCATCTGCAGGCCGTTTGACTGATTCCCTTCTCTGCACGTTCTCAACCTGCACGAGCAACAAGCAACAACTCAACGACCCAACTATTACTGGTTATACAAAGAATTAACAAACCACTAACACCACGAAGCAATGTGAAGAGACCAGGCAACTATTCTTGGAATGGACATGGCGTGCAGAGTCCACTTTTAGTGAGCATGCGCTTAAGCACTGAGTGACATTCAGCACTATACTTACGGGCCTTTCCTGCCTTTGGGCGTTCAGCAGGACATCTTGATGTCCTACTCTTGCAGTCAAGCCCGCTGCCTGCCTGGCTTCTTCTTCTGCCTCCCGTACCTGCAAGGTGCACAATACAAAGTCAGGAGTGAAGAAGGTGAAGACTGGTCAAGGTCTTATTGCTGCTGAAATATGGTCAGTAGTGACACAGTGATAATCTTCTTAGGCTCTACAAAATGCTCTCATCTTATGTGGAAGGCGTGTTAAAGATTGAGAGCACCGTAATCATTCCCACCTGTACGTGGTGGTTGACCATCTCCAAAACATCCCTCGCTTCCAAGAGCTGATTCTCCTCGCCTTCTTTCACAAGCTTGCTCTGATACCAAAAGACAACTCTGCTTACCATGGTTGTCAGCATGACAGGGTCACCAGTTTGACATTGGCATCAGTAGCTCTTGATCAAGAATCGGGTCATATCCATAAGAAGCACAAGAATGGTTGTGTGTGAGGTTAAGCTCGAATGTCATGCCTGTGTCTTATCCAGATTGCTTTTCATGCAGGTGTAGAATGCCTGTTTGTCATCCTTGTTGACAAACTCCTGAAGCGCCACTCCCAGTTCATGTACTGAAAGGATCTCTGTCTTCTGCATGGCTATAAGTGGTGCATATATAAGGCTCACAAGTAGCAAACATGCTTTTGGAGGGCTTGACTGCTTAGAGAAGGGCACTGGCACTAGACGATTTGTCTGGAAGGAGACAGTGTCTGCGTGAAGTGAATATCAGTGACTGAAGCTCACCAGATTACTTTCGCCCACCAGAGCTTCAATGTTCTGTTGATTCAGTTCTTCTGGTCTCAGCATCTCCACATCCTCAATGTTTTCTGCGAGTCATAATGGAGTTCTTACACTTAAAGAGTACTTGGAGGATTATCTTCGACAACATCACATTTGAAATTAGAATAACTGGTAGCAGCTGTAAGACCGTCATTGCGACATTTCAGCCAAGAAGAGGATGAGTTGCCATGTCTACCATCTGCAGTTGCCCGCTTCTTTGGTGCCTTGGTGAAGAGAAGAATATCATGAGGATTTGCAACCTGCTTGAGGAGGAGAAATCGCATGCTATCAAGGCCCACCATGAGGCTAACTACCACCCACTCCAAGCGAAGGATCCCTGCAGGCAATGTACTTGAATGAACAAGCAGTATTACTTCTTCTTAGGCATCTGATGTGTAGCTCTCACCTTGCCAACAAACCTCTGACCAAATCGCTGGGGATTGATTGTAGTGAAACCAGTGTAGTCGACCTGCAGCAGGAATTCACATTTGCCAAGTACGTCCAGTCAACCCTTCGCCAGAACTTTGAAAGGCTGATGCGTGACTTTGCAGACCTTCTTGACACCCTGTGAGTATGATTTGCATACGTAGCACAGACCCGGACTCGAATTAAGGGAAGCATGGGCGGCGCTTCTTCTGCTCGATGTAGGCCAGCAAAATTGATCATCTCATGGACCTGTTGGCAAGCAAGAAGGAGGTGAGGGCAGCACAAGGAAAATCTTTTCAAGCTTCTATCTCAATTGCTCATAGCCAAGTCAACCCCCGAACAAAATAACCCTGAGTCAGAGAAGCTGTTTTTGATACTGTAAGACATGGGTGTTCACCTTGCCCTCAAGAAACTTGAGAACAGCACCTTCATCAGCTGCATTGAGATCTGATTGATCTTTCAAGGATACCTGCACTAGGAGTAGGACTGAGGACAGTCCCAAGAATCCTTCGACATCATGCATTCAAAATACCATGTAAGAGATGACTGAAATTGGGATGAATCTCATCCGTGACACTGTCACTGTTAGCTGTGTACCAGTTTTCTGGTATTGAAACTCACATCTGCAAATTTGAAAGGTCGCACTGATTGTAGGGGGATCTTAGTGGGTCGATATTGACTGCCCTGCAGCAATTCCATAACAACAAAGTCAGTTGTTCATAGCTTCATTGAATCGCAACTTAGGCATCTCTTTTCAAGTCTGCAGGCACACATGTCAGGCTTTATATATTCCATGGAGCACGAAGCGTGCCCAGTGTTGTCAGAGACCTTGATCTCAAGTAACAAGACATGCTTCGGAGCTGCTTCTCCATCAATCAAGGACGTCGCTACAGAAGAACCCGGCTGACTGATGTGAAATCCCATGCCTGGCACTTCCTAAAGGGTTTACAGTCATGAGGTGTAGCAGTCAAGAATGATAGGCAAGTCCTTCTTCCAGGATGTGCTTACTTGACACGCGTACACAAATATTGACACACGCCAACCTATGAGTCTCACAAGAACATTTGCAACCACAAAATGGATGATATGAAACAGGCACACTGTGCAGGAAGAGCTCTATAACAAGAGACTGTATTGGCAACGACAATGCAATGACAAACGACGAGGGACATACTGTGCAGAGTACTCAATGGATCAAATGCTGCAGTCGGACTACTTAGCATGTCTTTGTTGTCATGAAAGCTCACCTGCGGATCCACAAGGCACTCGTGCTCATGACCCCAGATGACAAAGTCCAGGAACTTAGCCAGGAAATGTTCATTGATTGCATTCTTTGGGTTTGCTTTGACCCTGCACGTGACTCAAAAAAGAAAGCTCCATTCAGCAGCTGCTGTCCCCAAGTAATGCGTTGGACCAACGCTATTGAGTGGCAAAGTTGTGTGGTATCATCACTGTGATCATCAAGTCAAATTCAGGGTAAGGCAAGGTTTCTTATACACTTACCTGTTCTGATGAAGCACGAGTATGTTGAACCAGTCCGACACGCTGCAATCCTCTTGAGCTTCGGGCCGTATCCACTGAACAGCATGAGGAGTCTGCCAGAGAACGCTTTGTTTGAGTATGATCGAGTTTGAAAGACAAGCTTGAAATTCTAGCAGGAGGTGCTTCTCAGCTACTGTGAATGAGTTTCCCCTTACGAGCATACATAGCAATGAGGAGAAAAGATCGCACCTGGAACATTCTGTTTAGCCGCTCATCCCTGATATTGCCCATACCATACAATGCAATTCTTGACTTGCCCTGCAACCTCCTGGTTCAGCCATGTTATACACAAGGATTTGTCGATATCCATAGATGAGTGCGCATCTCTTTGACATGAATGTAGGAAGTGCTTCAACATTCAAGAAGGTGCACACTTTACGCACCTTGCACAAGAGAATGGGATGAAGCTTAATATCACCAACTCCACTTCCTCCTAGAACCATCTTCCCGAAGTAGTTGACCAGATTGCATGTAGACAAGATGTCAATAGCAGATAAATTGTCCTGCAGGACCACCATCAGCGGAATGTGGAGCTGGCAACAATCATCCAGGGAGCCTGCACTAGCTCATGCTTAAGCGAAAGATGTGAGGAGGATCCTGACTGCAGTATCCAGTACTACAAGTAGGCCACAAGTCTAGGCACACTGCTGAAGAATTGATGAAGTATAGAGCTATCCCAGAGGAGTGGGAAATGTCTACCACGCCTGCTGGGTCATCGTGGTTCCCATGGATCGTGAAGACTGGCATGCCTACGTTGTAATGGGGATCTTCATAGTTGACATGCCCAAACCTGCCCAGATTTTGTTCTTAAGGAAAGCTAGGAGGCACACACACAGGAATCAAGGAGAAGGCCTACAGCTCTCCTAACAGGAGGCATACAAGGACCAGACCTCATTACCTTCACACAAGTGGCACAGGGCAACACACCACCTGCATGAGTATGAAGCTTCTACGTTTCATAAGCCCAATCAAAGCTCAATGGTGCAGTGCTTACCCTTGCGAGAAGTTGACAGTCTGATCACTAACAACCTGGAACTTGACGGGATGATCATTGAGACAGTATCGTCGAAGCAGCTCAATTGTCCTCACTAACGTTGTTCGGGATGGCTTGTTTTCGTGGAAAAGGTCGCCACCAAGCAACATGAAGTCCACCTGCAGAGCACACTTTCTTAGCTAGGTCCTGAGCAAGTAGCACAATTACCTCCAGCCAGCGTCAGGTAGTGAGGGACAGCATAATCAGCTTGGTAGCTTGCAGGAGGCAACCAAGCTGGTCTCTCAGATGTATGTTCATGTTGATGGTGTGTGCTGTTGCGAAGAAGCTTGAGTAGTTCAGATAAGAAAGACCGTTGGAGACTATGGGCCATCCATTGTGGGACTGCCAAAAGTGACACTTCCTTATCAAGTAGCAATTACAGAAAAGGGAGATCAGGTCAGTCACTGAGCATGGACATTTACCTTCTGCCTCTCAGCAATCTTACATATCTCCTCGAATGTAGCAAACGAGTCTTCTCTTCGAATTTCATCCTTCTCCATGAATCCAAGGTGGCAATCCGTGGCGACCAGGACTTTGAAGACATCATCACTGCGTGAAAACCTCCAATACTTAGATACTTACGAGTGACATTGTTTCTCATTATAAATTGCATAAGCCTCACCTCATTACATGCAACAGTGAACGACTAAGCCAGCTGCAGCTGAAGTGTAACGAGCACTCTCTGGAGCTAAAGCATGATGTATACTTGCGACGCGGTCGTTGCAGGATCACTCGGTTAGACTGGCAGTGCGGAAGGACCTGTCATCGGCCGACATGCTGCTGGGGGCCAGCCGGCGCTGGGCTGCAACCCAGGTGACACGAGCTCCACGGCACGCTATCAGCTGCAACGGCACATTCTCCGCCACCAAGACATCCCTCCAGCTCGTTGCTGCCCCCGCGCACCCGCCGGGCCGTCTAACCTACAGGCACGCCCGCAGGGGCGCTGCCGCCGCGGCAGGAAGCGCGGCGAGGGCAGGGGAGGGCGCGACCTCCTGGCTGTACATCAGCTCGACAGCGTCGAGGTGGTGGTGGTGGTGGTGGTGGTGGTGGGGGTAAAACTCGATCACTCGCTGGCCAAGCCAATGTCTCTCACTCCCATTGCCTTAACACGAGCTATTTCTTCCAGATAGTGTTTGTGGTAGTGGTGAAACAGCTCCACAAAGTAAGGCGACGGGCAAGGAGACGGTGGTTGTGAACGGCGCTTGGACCCCTGAGTCCCCGCCACGCCCACTGCAGGCCATTTGGCCAAAGCTTGGGTCAGACCAAAGCAGGCGTGGTCGTGCCACCACTGCCCGCCAGCGCCGCCGCACTCGGCGGCGGCGGCGGCGGCGGCGGCGGCGGCCGAGTCGGGTGTCTGGAATCGGCGTCCGCGTGCTCAGGGCTCTCTGCCTGCTCTCTGATCTTGGAGTTGCCACAGCTCCCATTCCCTTGACGGCCTTGGCCGCCATGTCGGACACCGGGAGCTTCATGGCGAAGCAGGCCATGAGCTCCCTGTTCAGCGCCACCAAGTCCGGCTTCAGCGCCATCTCGTCCGGCATCTCCAAGGCCCGCAAGTCGTACGCCGACTACTCCGAGCGCGACCGCCTGGAGGCCCTGCGCCGCACCGGCGTGGCCCCCGCCGAGCTGGTCCACCAAGGCGAGCAGCGCCGAGCCCTGGTCCCTTCAAGCGGTCGGGATTGCCGCAGATTGATGGCTCTTTAAAAATTGGCACTCCTTCTGATTGCTTGAAGCTTTCAAGTGATGTGGCACTGCTGCTGTGCGTGCAGCCCTGGAGCGCTTCTATCACCTTCTTCTGGCCGGCTACAAGAACGAGCTTGCCGCTGCCGCGCAGAAAGCTGGTGCGAGGCTGGTCAGTATGTCTCACCTGATAAGTCTGCTCACGTGCTCCAGGCTTACATCCAGCCAGTCACGTCCTAGGGCTTGACTCCAGTGGCCTCATTGTGGTACTCAGTAGCGCAGCTAAGGGCTGCCTGTCTTTTGTCTTGATCACCTTGGGCAGCTTCTGCATAGGAGAAACTTAGGTGTGCAGATTGTGTGTCTTGACAAGCGCAGGCAGATGTGGAGAAGAGCAGCATTCCAGCAGAAGCCGTCATGGCAATTGGCTCCATCCTGACAGACATGTCTCTCAAGTATGGCAATTTTGCCAAGACGTCGCTCACCCAGGGCCTGCAGGACTTCCTCAATGGGTCGAAGATGGGCAAGGACCACTACGACCGAGACGCCCTTGCCAATGACTTGTATTTTGCAGTTCTCCTACTGGCAGAGGTGGGCGTTCTGCAGAACATTGACGTCACATAGCGCAACCATTGCTGTCTTGCCTCATTTGATAGCAAGCACTTTACTTCTATCCGCTATGTTTGTGACTCGGATGGGTTGGTTGGACCTTCCTGACTCATACCCTGCATCCTGAGCATGTCAACAGAGCTGTGCTGGTGCCGGCCCAGCCTTTGAGAGCGCCATTAGGGCGGCAGGGAGCCGTCTCGTTGAAGGTCACACTATTGAGCAGCCCGGATCTTATAGCTCAGTCCCTACTGCATATGGAGGTGGAGCAGGTGGGGGCCTCCCCGCATACGCACAGGCAACTCCTCAGTACGCACAGGTGCCTTCAGCTGTCGCTAGCACTACCAGTGCCACGATGAGCAAGCCTGAGGACGATCCCAAGTGAGCTTGCAGAGCTCTATCTCTGACAGCTTGATAAAGATGATGTAGGTCAAATGCATGGGCCGGTGGTCATTGCACGATGCACGTGGTGTATCCTACATTCCCATGAGGACTTGTCAGCTTGTTTGTCAGTCCTGTCTGTCCCGTCTAATGCTGTGCTCTTGTCTCTCAATCGTGTATCTGAGAGGCAGAATGAAGGCAGCCAAGGCACTCTACGCAGTTGGCTCCTCGATCAAGAAGGCGGCAGATGAGGCTGAGCTTCGGAGGCAGAAGACTCTAAGGGAAGCAGAGGCTGCCCTCAAGAAGGAGCAGGAGCGAAACAGCCTGCGGCTTTCCCATACACAAATTTGAGATTGAGACCAAGTTTGTAGATAAGCTATCTGCACAGCTGCATTGTGCTTCTTGACACTATTAAAGACTGACTCGCTTTGTGATTACATGACCAAGCCGCACAACACGGCGCTTGTGATCTCACAGAGAAAAAAAGAGAAAGCGTAAAATATCTTGGCCATGCTCAAACGACTTATATATCAAAGACTCAAAGACCCTCATTCATGAGACTCTGACACTCTGGAATAAGCATGTAAGATACATGGACGGGTGCATCGTGCTACTTAAGACCTCAATGACCTAGGTTGTACAGTCGAGTGCACAACCTCTCAACACATGTGATGCCAATAGAGGTAGCCTAAGACGGTGCAGTCGTCAATGATATGGCCAGTCTCTGGTATGATCAATATGAGAGTCTTTTACAGAGAGTAGTAGTCAACAAGGTGTGCCCTAAAGCAGGTACTAGCCTCCAATTGTCGTCTGCTCAAAAGATTGCGCCAAATTCGCGTGGCTTTGCAATATAGCAAGGTAACCTCAAGCACTCCGTGGAGGCCCGTCCTCCCTGAAGTCAATCCCGTTTGCCTCGAGAAACTCTGTTGCCTTCACAATGTCCTGCATGCCGAAAGGACGACGTCAGAGATGTCAGCTCCTCGTGACATACGACTTGGTGCATATAACCATTTGGGATCAAGCCACAGACTGAGCATGTCGAGCACGAGTCCGGGCACGAGCAAAAGCGGGTGGCACCTTTTGGAGGAGCAGCGCCTCCTCGGGACAGGATGGGAAGACCATGACGCCGTAGCCCAGGGCGCCGAGGCCGTAGCACCCGAGCGCCACGAGTGCATACAGGGGCAGCTGCGCAGGCGAAGCTGTCCTTAGTTGAATAGAGCCAAGGAGTGACAATCCTTGTGTCAGTGGTTCAAATCTGCAGCGCAGCAAGCGGCGGCGACCGAGGGCGGCGGCGGCGGGGCCACGGGGGAGCGGCGCTCACGATCTGCACGACCTTCCGCTGGGCCGGCGTCAGGTCGGCCGCCAGCAGAAGCCCCAGCCAGGCGGCGAGCAGCGCCGCGGTGCCGGCCAGCCACCGGAAGATGTGCCGCATGGCGCTCGCCGCCGCCCTGCCGCCGCCACGGCC
>WELB01000013.1:870809-924029 GCA_009602725.1 Spirogloea muscicola
GACGACGCTGCGACGGCGGCGGCGCTGCCGCCAGTGACGGGCGTGGACCGCGTGGGCGCCGCCGCACGCCGCCGGCCCGGCGAGAAGGTCCACTTCTGCTGGCGCTGCAACCTGCCCGTCGCCATCTACGGCCGCCTGGTGAGCCGCCGCCGCCGCCGCCGCCGCCGCCGCCGCCGCTGCAGCACCCGGCTCAGCCATCGCAGCCTCTTGGGCTCGGGCCCTGCTGGGAGGGGCCACTGATTCTGCTGCTAGCGTTGCCGCCGCCAGGACCGCTGCAAGCACGCCTTCTGCCTCACCTGCGCCAATGAGGCGCAGCGCTGCTACCTGTGAGCTCGCCAGCCCTCAGCCTCCGCTTATGCCGCTGCCCAAAACCTCTTAGCCATGGACCCTCCTGATTCCCCTGAGACCCAGAATCCTGCTGCTGCGCAGTGCTGACATCCCGGCTTCATCTCATGATGCCAGTACCAAGCTGCTGCTTCGGAACCAAACCATTGTATCTTGGTATAGTGACCCATGTATTGCCGTAGACAGCATATGCTTAGAAAAGTTGTGAATGTCTCCGTGTGCGCGGCCAGCTGCTCCGCCGACACCGGCGGCGGCGGCGAAGGCGGCGGCAAAGGCAGCGGCGAAGGTGGCGACGGCGGCGGCGGCGTCACCGCTGTGGGCCGCGACGAGGGCCTCTTCATCTGCGGCGCGCCCGGGTGCCTGCACGCCTTCCTCCGCCGCCCGCACTTTGTTGCGCACCTGCGCCGCGAGCACGCCGACCTGGCGAGGGCTCCGGCGCCGCGGCCCCAGCCCCTGCTGCCGGCGCTGCCGCCGCTGACGGCCAAGAGCGAGCCGCCGGCACCAGCACCCCCTGTGGCCGCCGCTCGTCCCCCTCCGTCAGGTCAGCCGCCACTGCTCCCAGTCGACCTCCAGTAACGACCGTGGCTATGGGGGTCGCTGACTGCGTCCTCGGCACTTACTTGCTGATGGAACTCGTTGTGTCCAGGGAATGCTCCAGCGTCAGCGCCGGCATCAGTGGCGCAGCCATGGAGGGGGGGCGGCCCTCAGCCGCCTCCAGGGCCGCGGCCGCTGCTGGCACCGCCTGCCATGGCCGGTCACGGGATGCCCCTGCCTCCGCACTTGCCGTCCCCCATGGTCATGGACTTCAACGGAGGCGGCGGCAGTGGGGGACCGGCGCCAATGCGGCCGCCGCCTTTCGGAGACTATGGGCCGCTGCCAGGCATGCGACCGCCGCCGCCGAGCCCATACATAGATCCTGGCGGCCGCGGCGGCGGCGGCGGCGGCAGCGGAGGCTTGCCAGGCGAGGACATGCGACCGACTGCCAACCCCGGGCGGTTTGGCGGCCTCAGCGGGCCCCCGGCACTCGATGAGCCGCCGTACTTGCCGGGAGGTTACGGGTGGGGCGTGCCACCGCCTGGCGGCGGTGTAGGCTTCCAGGGACGGCCCTGGGGCCCACCGTGACATGGCCTTCTCCTTGCTGCAACGCAGACCACCGCCATTGCCACTGGCAACCCCTCACAACCTCCAGCCTCCTCCGGCCCCTATCTAATATGATGTAAATCTATGTACAGCGCGAGCATTGACGCGCTTTCAGTCTCAATAGCTTGAGAATGAAAAAGCAGTTGCGAAGCCTTCCTGACCTTCTCCCTCAACGTGGCGACGCCACTGCCATGAGCCACTCACACAAACACGGTGCACCTCTTGCTTCATGTGCAAGCTGTGCAGAATGTTTGCAGCACTAGGTGAACGATGCGGAGGCCGTGGACGCCTCTGCTTGGTATTGGTGACCGATGCTCATGTACCCGATTGACAGAATTATGCACCGGACTGAACGATTGTCAGGAACAGCTTGGGGGGCTGAGCAGGGCTGCGCTGTGAGAGGCAGAGGCGGCGAGATGGTTCATCATTGAGCACAGTGATGGGAAATATTGCTATACTATACTGTGTTGTCTGGCATTAAGAAGTTGCTGGCCTGCAGATTGCCACGGGGTATTCATGCGAGGCAAGTCCGGCTGCAAAAGGCCATTTCCAGCACACACCAGTAACACCTGCCCTGTTGAAATGGTGGAGCCTAAACTTGCAGAGAAGTACCGTCGCATCGGAATTCTCACTCTGCCCATGACTTCACAAGGCAAAGGAGGATGCCACAGCAGGCGCGAGATGCAATACTAATGCTCGCCACTGTTCTTGTACTCAGATATAGCTGCTTGGTGCAAGGCAACTACACTGCTATTGGCCACTGCATTGGTCAAGTATCAGGTGCACCGGCCCCTGCTTCGTCAGGGCCGCTGCCAGTTACAGGAGCGAGCAGCTGATGGAGTCAGTAGGCGATAGCGCTCAAATAACTGAAGGCTCTTGCAGTACTGACACAACCACACACTAGCACTATGCTGTGATGTCACAAGTTTCCACCATAACATGCGAGCAGATCTTCTTAGCTCTAGGTCCACCCTTTGCTGAAGGCCAAGTGTCACAAACTCTGCATGCAAGTTTTCGGCAGGTGCGCATCAGTACACCAGCATCGGACAAGACGCAAGACGCTGCAGAATATAACTTGGACGCTTTATTTACAAGAAAGAATGAAAGAATGCTAGCAAAGGGTATCAAGTATAGGTTGACGAATCAGGAAGCTTGTTAAGGGCTTCAGGAATAATATTTAGTGTTAACAATAATGGATGAGATTCAATTTAGTAGTACTAGTCTCTCCAGTGGTCCTCATCAATGGGGATGCCAGTGGGGCCGTTGGCAATCTGCCAGCGGCGGCGGCATATCATGTCGGCATCGTCAAGCTCCCACAGGCCTTTGTCAACCTGCCGCGCTAGCTTGGCATCTTTGCCCAGCTTCCAGTTGTTGTGAAGCACAAGGCAGCCATGCACTGCGCATGTGCCCCGCACGTCGTCCTCGTCCCAGAGGCCCAAGGCGGCCCCATTGGGATACTTGTGCCGCGGCAGGAACTGCTAAAAGCACCATAGATTAATCAGAGGCGGTCGTAACCTCTGTGATGATCAAGTGAATAGCATAGACATTCGTAGTGGTACATATGATACGTATAGAGCCCAAGTAGGCATACCTGAATTGTGAGATTGGTGCCAGCGTGCACGCACTTGTCATGGCCAAGCCGGAAGGGCCGCTCCGGATATGGTCCACACAATACTTCGTAGAAGCTTGGCTGCAATGACAGCATACGCAAGTACTGCTGAGCACGTCCAATACTGAATATACACATCAAATCTTGGAACAATTGCCTGAACATACATCACAGCCTGGAGCTACATACTGCCAATGCTCATACGTGTTCACTTGAGCATAAGGTTGGCCTAAGCACCTGCTCACTGAGATTGGTGGCGGCGGCATGCCGAACAATCTCATCAAACGCGGCAATGGTCTGCGGCTCTGCTCGGGCCAGGTAAAAGCCCGAGTTCATCTTGTGCGTATTTAGTGGCTCTGCCCCATCAGAACCGACGCATGTCCAAATTGTATAGTCAGCAGCAAACCCTTTGCCTTGTCTGAAGACAAAGCAAAGCAACGGAGGCACGGCATGGCAAGGTACGGCAGGACAAGGCAAAGCCTGCCAAGGGAACGGCGAGGTAACAGCAAGGCAGGGCAAGGCAAGCAATGTGAGATTCTCAAATTTGTGACAGCTGCTAACTCCTCAGCACCACTTCCAACCACAAAACAATGCAGCCTAAGCTCAAACCACCAGACCTTTTGTAGTTCCATATGACTTTGCACAGAGTCTTGACAGCGGCGGGGTTAGTCACACCTGAGTCATTGGCGTGGTCCGCCTGTATGGCAAGCACTCTCGGGCCATAGGAGAGGAGGTCCGGGAGCGGATTATGGAACCAATAGACGTCGACGTCGCTGAAGAGGACGCTGTAGCCGAGCCTCAGGACTGGCAAGACAGTTCGCGACTTTACCTGTTACGGATGTACATTAGCCTTGTCAAGGTGTGCCTGAGCAGCATAGAAGTACCACATATCCTGCATGTGATCAATAGTGAGGTACTGACAATATAAAGCTTGGCTTCGATCTTGACCAGCGAACCTTGGTGATCCTCGTGAAGCAAGCGGTGTAAAAATGGCAATTTTTAGGGTCAAATTTGTCGTCATTAAAGTCCAATTGGTATACTGGAAGGCCCTGCCAAAGGCAGCAAAGCAGGGGA
Source organism: Spirogloea muscicola (assembly GCA_009602725.1). NCBI lineage: Eukaryota > Viridiplantae > Streptophyta > Zygnematophyceae > Spirogloeales > Spirogloeaceae > Spirogloea > Spirogloea muscicola. Next base: position 874,978 of record WELB01000013.1, read on the forward strand.
GTGAGTGGAGTGAGCGTCAACGTGAAACCATGTCACGGTGATGGCTTGCAAGCCTACGCTAGCCTTAGAACTTGTAAGTCTCAGGACTTCGTATCATGTGCTATGCAACTAAGGGTTCCGTTCCAAAGATATTGGTCAGTGGGGCTTCAGAGTTCAGAGAAGTATAGGCCAAATGAGGCTCCAAAGACCTGACCATCAATCCCGGACTACAGACTACATGCCGACTGCGATTGTGCAATTCATGTACTGCCCACGTTTTGGGGAAGGTAGCATCTGAATCAAAGCTGCCGTCAAAAGGGTCTACTCCTTTTCTCTCACCTGCAGCACAGCAAAGTGATATGTTTCACTGTCGAGGGCGGCGACCACAAAGTTGGTCACACGCAGCTGGCGGAGGCGGCACGCCCAGCTCATGAGGAAGTCCAGGTAGTTGCGGGCGACAACAGTGAGCACAACGACTCCGCCACCCTCGCCAGCCTGCTTTGCCAGCAGCTCGTTGCGGCCAAGCGGCAGCTGCACCTGCAGCTGCTTAGCTGCCTCCAAAGGCAGCCGCGCTAGTGAGCACGAAGACAAGCCTTTGCTTTGGCCCCATGGTGACCCGCACGGGCAGCGGGGCCGCAGCAGCCTCCGCTGAGCTGGGCCGCCACTCCTGACTCTGGCATCATCCATGGCCGGCAGCGCAAGCCTCCAGCGGCGCTGCCGCTTCGATGCTGACCCATGCTGTCGCCCGGTGCCAAGACCGTGAGAAGGCCGTGGAGGAGCGCATCGGCACGCCCACTGCGTCCTCCTTTGCTGGAAGCTGAGCCAGCGGCCGTCCTTGCCGAGCACGAGCCGCAGCGGTACATCGTCAAGCTCGAGCAGTCTTCCCATGCCGTTGGGCTGCCACCGGGCGGCAAGGTGTGTGTTGATGTCCACCTCCCAGCGTTCGCTGCCCGGCTCCAGGTCCGTGCCACCAGCGCTGGCCAGCTGGTACTCGACAGCCGTCACAGCGTCGCTGGCGTCAACGACGAGGCGCGGTGCGCCGCTCTGCAGGGCTGCGGCGAGCAACCATCTTGATGGGAGCTCCATGGCCACGTTGGCAAGGAACGGTGGCACAGGGCCTCCAGCATGGAGGGCGGCCCCTCCAATGTCCCATGCCCACACGGCTGCACCGCCGCACAGGTCCTGCCAGCCGTCCTCCCTGGCGTGCAAGTGCAGCTCGTAGTCCTTCCCGCCACCTCCATGACCGTCAACGTCGAGGTCCCCAGTGGACCAGGACGCCGGAGCGGCAAACCGCCAGCTGGCTGCGGCCAGCAGCCACTGCTTGCGCTCGCCATGGAGCTTGGCGATGGCGGCAACGAGGGCCGGGAGGAGGACCACGGAGGGCCTCACGAGGACGGCGACGTCCGCGTCGGCGGCTCTCGCCCTCGCGAGCACGCTGCTGAAAAGCGGCCGGCCCAAGAAGCTGGCGACGAATGCCAGGCACGGAACCGGGAGGATGAGGGTTCGGAATACTCAAGCGGCCATGAGCGGCACTGACGCTGCACTGGCAATGCAGGCGCTGCGGCAGAGGTGACAAGGCTTCACGACTGTAACGGTTCTGGGTTTATGCTTTGCATTAAGTTTTTACTAAGTTTGTGTAAGAGTTGTATTATATCATGGTTTGATGGACAAGATCATGTCAAGTCAGGCCTGCTGGGCGCAACCGGACCTCGTGTCGACGTCGGGCTCCACAGCGACCCGGCCGGGGTGCTCGGCGGCGGCGGCGGCGAGCGACGGGTGCGCGCCGAGCAGGACGACGCGGGCGCGCGGCGCGGCGCGCAGCCAGGAGGCNGCAGGTGGGCTTGTGGGTCAGCAACACACCACAGGAGCTTGTAAGCTAGACATGAGTGCACTCGTAAGTGTTAACGTCAGTTAACGTCAGTGGGACTGAAGCACTGGGAAACGAAGTACGTGAATAGGAGGGTGGTGTGAAGTGGGCATGGGGCCGGCGGACCGCTTGCCAATGCGGTGGAGGGCGTCGCCGGTGGCGAGGCGGTAGAGCGCGATGGCGACGCGCTGCTCGACGGGCACGGCCTTGCGGAAGATGGTGTCCTCCTTGGCGATGGACCGCCCGATGTCGCCGCAGATGGCGGCGAAGGTGGCGCGCCCCATGCGGAAGGCGCGCCGGAACTCCGCCTCGGGGAACGCCGCGCTCTGGCACCGCTCCCACCACGCCCGCGACCGCGAGTGCGCCCACAGCTTGCGCTCGCCGCCGCCGCCACCGCCGCCGCCGCCGCCGCTCGGGCCGCCGCCGACGTGGCAGCCCTTCCCCGCCACGTCGGATGAGTCTGGGTCGACCGGTGAACACGTGGCGCCTCGCAAGCCCGGGGGCCCGTTTCCTGCCACGACCGGACCAAAGATGGCGACCAGCCCTTCCCGCCAAAGTCTGCACCAGCCCGCGCTTTCTGGCGGGAGCCGCTGGCCGCGCCAAGCAGCGCGGGAGCTTCGCGCGCGCCCCCTGCCTCCTCCGCCGAGGCGGCTCCTGCATCGGCTCCTCCATTCTAATGTGACCTTGACCAGCCTCTGTATGCACCTGGCTGGCTTCTACAGCCGCTCTTTGTAGATCAGCAGCTGCGTTCTCCTAGTGCCGGAGGCCGGGCACGCGGTTGGCAAGGCCGAGAACGGTGAAGAGCGCAAGCACGCGGGACCGCTCTGCCGGCGACGAGTTTGACGGACACGCTGGTGATGGACGTGCACGGGGCGTTTGGCAGTTGATAGCTGGACCTCCTGTAGCGGCGTGCGCGCAGCTCTAGCTTCTCACTTGGCTGCAATACGCTGAGGTATGTGACGGGTAAATCGTTGCTGAACAATGCTGAAGAAGGCCTGCTTTTCTCTTGGAAGTCAGCTTAGAGGTATTCACCTCCATGTCACTCCTCAGCAACTTGAGTAACGTGCCAGTCTGCCTTCTTACTGCAAAATGGAATCGTGGAATTGGCAAGCATCTCGATTTTGTATTAGAAGAAATAGTCAATGAGTTCTTGATACTCCGAAGAAAAACCTTCTGTATTGGTATTGGATCGCTCCTTCTATCCTCGTAGAAGGAGTGAGACACTTCCTCGAGAAGAGCCACTTCTCCATTGTCTGAACCACTGTGTAATCGATGATCAAACAGCTTCTTTTGAGCGTCCCGTCGGCCCCAAGATTGCGGGGCTGACGGGGGCAAGCACATACTCACAATACATGGGCCCACCGTATGTCACCTTCTTACTTGCCGAAATTTCTGTACCAGAAGGGAATTACCGCCAACGTGCAATCGGAGTTGCAAGACGCGATGGATGCAGCTCTGCATGTTTGCTAGGGGATGCTTAAGATGATTCTGCCACACCAAGCAGCCAGGAGCTTGCCTAGGTTGTCGCATAGCTTATGACAACTTCTTAAGTGGGTGCTTTGGCCTCCTTGATGCTGTCGACGTGACAAGCCGCCCTGGGTGCGATGCAAGCCACCGAGAAGGCTAGGGAAGCTGCTCAGCTGTGTCTAAGTAGTTCGCTAGATTAGCCAGGATAGGAACCACGACAATGAATGCCAGAGCGAAGCGAAGTACAGGAGCATTTGCAAGACTACGTTTCACCCCTGTGGCCTGAGATCGTCAACATAAGCAGCACAAGGCCAAGCTTCGATTGAAATAGGCCATAAGCACGCACAGGTGACCATTCGCGAAGTATTCTCGAGGGGCATTCCAGCCATATTTGGTGCGTCAGTAGGGCCGCTTGACAGTCTTCCTGCTCTAGGCTGCTCCTGATTTTGCTCCTGTCGTTCGCGTTCATCAGCCATCACTTCTGGCCTCCTCCACTCAGAGTCCTCCACTGCACGTCTATTATCCGGAGGACCAGCAGACCGCCCTCGTCTCGGATCTGCTCATGGTAACACACAAAAATTTAGTCTGGTAACACACAAAGTCCAGAGTAGCACAAAGGTCCGCCTGCCGCAAACACAGCTGGCGAGCACACAGCTCCGCCTGGCCCGCGCACACATGCCGCAGAGTCGCCCAGGCCAACAGTCCGATGTGCCGGGGCCTCTCTTATTTAGGGAGACTCTCACGGCCCAGAAGGACGGGAGGGATGGTCACCCATTCCGGCCCGTTGATTCACCATATTACTACATTCAACACTCCCACTTAGTATGGGAATCAGCCAGACCTAGTTGTCTCCTACATCTATGGGCTTAGGCAACCCGTTTGTCAAATTGTCTGCAGTCATGCCTGTGGTACTGCAATATTGCATTCTGACGACTACTACTTTTTCTCTGACGCAAGTGATGTTGTATCTAAATGATTATATTCTTGGTACGAGCATGGTAGAAAGGAATTTTTATCAATGCAATACTGCCCTGACTATCACTGAACAGAGTAGTTGCATCAGATGAGGAGAGAAACCCACACTCTTGAAGTAGAGGTCTCCTCAACCAGGTTGCTTCCTTCACTGCTCCAGTAGTAGCCATGTATTCTGCTTCTACAGTCGAAGTTGCTACACTTCGCTCTGCTCGACTACTCCAACTCACTGCACCTCCTTCTCTAGCTAAATTACATAGCCTGTTACTGATCTTCTGTCGCCCAGACTTCCTGCCCAATCAGCATCACAAAAATCCACCGGTTCATCAGAATAGTCTCCTACTGCTTGGAATGTCAGAAAGATATTCTTGGTTTCCTGCAGAGATCTCAGTATTCTTTCCACAGCTTACCAATGTTCTCAACCAGGACCTTGCTCAAACTGGGCATCCACTTCCACTGCTGCTGCTATGTCTGGACCACGCTGCCACAGCCACATACATCAAATATCCCACTGCCTCTCTATAAGGTACCTGTGCAATCTGCCGCCTGTGATCATCATTCTTTGGTCTCTGATCCTTGCTCAATTCTCTTGTTCCTTGTGGGGTAGATGTAGGTTTGCAGTCTTGCATACAGTCTTGCACACAATCTGTCCAGGATTTCAGTAATGTACTTCGACAATCCCAATTGTAAGACCTTTTGGCCTGTATCTCTCTTCACTTGTATGCCCAATGAGTACTTCAAGGGCCCTAGATCCTTCATTTTGATTCCACCACTCAGCTTTTCTTGCTTCACTCTTTTCACTTCATGGGCTGAATTTCCCAGTAGGATCACATCATCTACATACAGTGCCAGAATCAATCTAGCAGATAGTTCCCTCACATATACACTATGATCAGAAACCTGCAGGTTGCTGCATGTGGATTTCCTCCTCTAAATCTCCATAGAGAAGCTGTAGTGACATCCATCTCTTCTATTTCCCAGTCATGTATAGCAGCCATGGCTAGCAAGCTCAATGTAATGCCCCCTGGGGTCAAGTGCCAGCTAATTAATATCCTCTCGGAGTAGGCCAACACCGCACACGATCCGCGCTGGGTTCTACAGCATCCCAAAGTCCCCTATACTACAGTAGTCTTGTCATCTTGTCTTTCCAGACTATCAAGTTCGTATGTCGAGATAGTCTGGGGATGAGAACAGGGAGCGAGCCGCCCTATGGGGTCATAATCTGAAAGTCTTCCTGCTCCCGATGTTGCTCCTGTCGTTCACATTCATCAGCCATCACTTCTTGCCTCCTCCACTCAAAGTCCTCCATTGCATGTTCGCTCTTATCCGGAAGACCAGCAGACCGCACTCGCCTCGGCGGTGCAGACGCAGATCCGCTCACGTAACACAGAGCTTAGTCTGGTAGCACGCAAAGTCCAGAGTAGCACGAAGCTGCGCCTGGCCGCACACAGCCGGCGAGCAGGCAGCTCCGCCTGGCCGCACACAGATCCGCACACAGAATCGCCCCGGCCAACAGCCCAGTGTGCCAGGGCCGCCATTATCGAGGGAGACTGTCACAGCCCAACCAGGATGGGCGGGAGGGTCACCCATCCCGCCCCGGTGATTCACTATGTATACTATAGTCCATTCGACACCGCTGAGGTAAAGGACGAATGGTTGGCATGTCGCAAATGCCTACTGATGCCCTCCTACGATTTGGTGGGTTGTCGTATGGATCGTTTGACTACAAGAGGCTTGTTATGTGTGCCATTGCTGACCTGCTTGTGGCAAGCTCTCTAAGCCTGCTCGCTTTGTATCACTGAAGACCCCTTCACACCTGCCTGACCAATTTATCGTATTCTTGCAACAGTTGCGTTTCTATTATAGCCAAAGCTGCTTCTGTAGTATCAGCCGGCTTCTTCTGCTTGACATTGTCGCTCCATCTTTGACAACTCCTGAAGTGCCTCACCCCTAAGTATGCAGTGTGCCTCATGTTGCGCTATGATCTGTCATTAAGGCCGGTGAGAAAAGGTACACAAACCAAATATGTTAGTCACAGCGCCTAATTTTCAGGCCAATACTCCACCTCCCTTCTCAGCCGAGGTTTCTAGTTGATCAGGCAAGACATGGCCCAATGATAACGGTCACCATGACAGTGCTGCTTCTCTCGGCTGTGAATCGTAGGCCACAAGCATTGAGAGCATTAAGGACTCGACAGGAGGGTCCTCTGAAATGAACACCATGGATTCACAGAACCTGGACCATCAACAAGGCTCTTGCAGCTGCTTTTGGAAAACAGACAGATTACTTAGAGGGGCTGGCTCTGAGGAACCAGAACCTGTTACTGCCGAATTCCTTGTCTTGGGAGGGAAGGCGCCTGAGAAAAAGCCATGCTTGTATGCTGAGCCCATTGCATAGGCAAAGCATCAAAGACAATCATTTAAGAGACGGGGGCAAAGAAAGCCGGGGAATAAGGATCAGAGACAGTGGCAACTCGTGCAGAAGTAGCCTTTCCATGTATCAAGATTCCCTCAGCCGCGTAGTGTATGAAAGGCTCTGCTTACAAGGGGCTATGCAAGCAGATTGAACCTGCACAAATGGCATAACAACAATTTATGGTCACTTTCCTTGACCTACCCTTGGGGTGAGGTTGAGTCGAGCATGAGGGGCACTAGAATGTGATACCCATTTGTGCAATGAAAGAGAGGATGCTTTCACAAGAAATGTGGCCAAGTCACTAACATGCCGAGCAACTGTTACGGCTGCAAAGCATGCCTTATAGGTGCTTGTACTTAGGATGTCATTCTGTTAGATTAAAAATTGGCTACAAGATTAGCTCTGTCTCGTGCAAATATAAGGTAGTCAAACTTACCGTAACTTCTGAAGAGCTAACAAGAGCTGTCCATGGTCAATAATTCATGACTAACACTGTCCATAGGTGTATACTGACTTGCACCTTCTCTTTACATTCTTGCAGAATTGGGCATGCTATGTCACTATGCAGCATGACTGGGGGGTGCCTTGAAGAGCGTGCAATCTGCAAGATACTTCCAACTTACGATAAGGCAGGTTGCAGCTCTGTCTCACATCAATGCTGCAGTTGTGTAAAAGATGCAAACAATCCAGGAGGATGCGCAACAATGCCAGCTTTTGACAGTAACAATTAATTTCACCTCTTCATAGTTAGAGAATGCAGGTGATGCCCCTGCTGTGACCTCATGAAACTTTGTGGTCTGAATCAGGGCGCCCTTAGGGCACAGTGATGGAGTGCTCCTGGTCAAGACCTAGGTAACAATCCGAGACAAAGTATAGGCGAAGGTCCTGCCAACAACCGTGAGGGAACAGTGGAGTCAGTCAAACATGGGGCAATTGGGGTGTTGGTTAGGTTTGGCTAAATGACTGGCACATGCAATACTTGCACTCTGGAAATCTTTTGGATGCTAGCACATTAATAGCTATAAATACAAGTCCTGGGGTAAGCATGGCTGACGAACATCGACTTTCATGCTTGCCTTTCCCTTGGAATGCATCCCTGCTGGCAGCAGCAAGCGCGTGGTGATGTGATTGGAGAACGTGACACGCTTAAGAACGTGGAGCTCCTTCGTGGCCGGAGTCCCAACAAGCAGCCACCAGCCGGGTTCTTTCATCTGCTTGACACATGCAGCAACCTTAGGACGTAAGGAGAGCCCAGAACATTAAAACAGGTGATATCTCAGCACATAATTCATGTGTAAACTAATAGTCAATCTCCTCAGCTTTACAAGGCCTCTTGACTTCGAAACACACAGCACCTTGGGAAAACGAGGAGCATAAGCTCTAGTGCCATGATCCTGGACCAGCTGCCTTCTCCGAGAAAGGTGTACTTCCAGCATTGATTCACCATCTTCACTTCTCTTCCCTGGCTCCTCTAATGTTCTCCACGTCAAAGTGACTCGAGGGAGCATGCCCAGGGCAGCCATCAGCTCGTTCAATTGTGATAATGGCAGCTGTGCTCTGAGAAGGGATCTTATCCTGTCTGATGAAGCCTCCACCACATCCTTGAGTGTCAAGAACCCTTCCTGTCGCAGAGTTCCTCCTATACTCTCTGTGAAGTGGGGAAGAATGTCGCAAGGGTTGGCGTCCATCCAGAGGCCCTGTTCAGAGAGGCCCACAAAAACAACATCCCAGACTGTTTATGTAAGAAGGCAGTTTACCGTACTTGGATAGTCTCTAGTCTCTTTCTCCAATCCAGCTTGCAATCAAAGAAGCTGGCACTACATGTGATGCATCATAAAAGGGCTCCTGGTCCTCTGCTAAGATCACATGCAACCTCCTGAGGTGCCTTGAAGCAATCACCTGCAGGACCATCTGCATCAGCTGCATGCATCTCAGAGTTGTTTGCAGCCACCCTCCATTGGCAGCAACATCCACCATTGCCTGGAGGATACGAATGCTTTGATCCAACAAGGACTTGGTGTCGGTGATGTAGTCGCTGATTGGAAGGCTCAGCTGTGAAAAGTGCGCCTGTAGAGACAAGAAGATCAAGAAGATGAACATACAGGCCAATTTGGTGGAACATAGTATCTGAGAATGTTTTCAACGTTGACAGAGCTGACTGACCTGGAAGAGGAGGTTCGCCTTCGCGTGAGGGTCTTCTAAACTCTTGGTATGTACTGGCCACCGCACTCTTGATGCCAGCTGCCCGTTTAGGATGTCCTCATTGTGCCTCACCGGCAGCTCGTCAAACTCTGATGCTCCAGAAAGAATCTGCAGAAGTTGCTGTTTGAAAAGAGGGAGGATGGAAGGGCTATCAGAGGACACCCAAGCGTGAACAATAACGAAAAGCAAGATGTAGTAGTAGACTTCACAGTGCACACGCGCGTGTACGGACCCTCTGGAAATGACATGTCCATGTATAGATTTGGGTTGTGTACGGGAAGCCATGAGTACCTGAGGTGTATTGTCAGCATGCATGCTTGAGCTGAAAAGTGCCAGTGTGGTGTAATGTAAGTAATAAAGTGATGCTACTCTCCCAAGATAAAGTGCATCAACTGTGTGGTCCTCGTTGACCCTAACACACCCCGCATCCTCAAGGTCCTGCAGACTCCCACCTATCAAGCTGCCAGGCATTGAGGTGCTCGTCAGCTGCAATCATGCTAGTCTTCTCTGTTATATCTCTGAGGCCATAGGGTTAGCATACTGCAGCTCCAATTTATGCCTTGGATAAGTACCAGCTAGGCACAAGTACAGCGCATACAAAATGGAGCAGACAGCAGAGCGGACTTGAGCATGCACTGATGCTGACAATGCACCTCGAGAGGTACAAATTGATTGATTCACTGGTTGTCTCGTCTAGGTCATAGTAGCTGGGATTCATAACCTACATGCACATGGACATGCCAATCTCTGAAGACTGCAAAAACAGACTCTCAGCAAGTTCGCCTCGTCATGCCATATTGCACAACCCTTTGTCTCTACAATGCAGTCTGCCGTCACAAGGTAGTAACTAAAGCGCAACGGCACTAACAGCCTCACACCTACGCTCTTGCTTCTGATGCTTCAACCATGACGCTTCTGCGTAGCAAGCAGAAGCGAGTCAAGAAGCAGGGGAACAGAGGAGGGGCCAAGTTGAACAAAAGAGCAGACCAGTCTGCGAAAGAAGTATGTCCATGTGAGGTAGTCAAGAGCATCCTGCGTGTTGGCAATGGTTCCAGCAACGACCTCTGCATTCAGATGATCATGCAGCTGACCAGCGAGGCTACTTTCCACTGGGAAGGGCTCGTACAGAAACTGCAAAAGATCATTGAGGTCCTAGCTTCAGGTCTTTGTGCATCTAAGAACAGCGTATCGAGGAAGATCTGCCTGTGCAGGAGATGGGGTGCTTGAATTTCCAGCGAGCAACGTAACAGGCTACAGGCATAATGATTGTGGTTCAAACGTCTTGCACAGTCTAGTGGTCACCATTAGGACGATGCTTGTGAGCTACAGCACTACTGGAAGTATCCGTGCATGAATACACATGGGCACATCACAGACCACCATAAGAAGGTCATTCCAGCTTGCCTTCTTGTAGAAGCTCTTCTTAGGCTCATGTACAAGGATGACAGCCTTGCCATGCTGATCGAATTGCGGCCGTCCAGCTCTCCCCATCATCTGGAGCACATCTGTGATTGGGAAGTCCACATACCGCTTGAGCTTGCCATCAAAGAACTCTGTGCCCTGCCAGATTTAGACAAAGATTGTGAAGAATGAGACCGTAAACCCTTAGCAGCTGCATGCAGCACCGCTCATCACACTCATGTTACTCGAGCCATCAGGAGTGCAAGAACCAGTCTCAGACCATGCTTCCAACTACAGCATGATCATCTGCCAATAAAGCCAGCCCTGTCGCAGATAGCAGATAGCAGTCCAGCTGCAGTACTACCTTGATGATGACGAGGTGAGCCGGGAGATTGACACCCCAGGCCAGCGTGCTAGTACATACGAGGACCTGTCAAAAGCCCATGTCTCATTTCAGCTGCTGCTCTGGCGCCCACTCTTCTCCACAGAGAGCCAAGATCATTGTGCTGCATCTTTTATCTGAGCATGTCATTTGCAAGTGTACCTGAATTTTGCAGTTTGTGAACAATTCTTCCACTAGTGAACGATCCTTTGTGTTGAGGCCAGCATGATGCAAACCAACTCCAAATTGTAGTGTATGTTTCAATGTGGCATCGGTTGCTTGGGCCACGACCATGGCAATCTCCTCCTCAGTCAGGCTCAAGAATTGCCGCGGGCGTTCATCTGCAGCCGCACACTGAGGACCCCTCCAACAAAAAGGCATCACAAACAATCAGTGAGAATCTCTAGCGTGCAATTGGTCAACTGAGGACACTATAGACGACAAAAGATATAACCAACGGGCAACTCGTCTAGATTTCACAGCAGGTAGGCTTGCAAATATGGTCTCCAGCTTTGGTGTTGGTCTCCAGCTTTGGTGTTGAGGTAAGCTTATGTTTCATGTCAGACCCATCCTGCACGCTGTCTGCTTAGTATGAAAGGAGAAGAGAAGAACAATAGGGTCACCAGGTTTATGTGATTACCTGGATAAGGTCAAGAGCTGTCAGACGGGTCTGACGACGGGAGGACACAAAGATGAGCACTGGCTTCAATGGGGAATGCGTGTTGATGGCTGCATAAGCTGGCTTATTCATGCTATTCATGCGTGGACAGTAAAATTTGCCAGGATACCCCTGCATTTCAGAATGAGTGCCTCGAGGTTGCAGTAAGCTTTTGCCCACAACGTTTTACGGGCCCGTATCTGTGGCGGTTAAGATACCGAGGTAGATATCATCTTGCAGTCAGAAGTGCCATCTAGTCCTTACTAAAGATGAGGATGATACTAACAAGCCATAGATGTGATAGAGGCTCATGCACAGCAGGAGAGGCGTGAAGCACCTGGATGTGGACCTCAAGGGGCACAGGCCTGACACTGGGCTTGAAGTTGTACAATCCGACCTTGTCGATTCCTAGCCAGTCTCCTAGGTCCCTGCACCACATCGCATATTTATGCAAAGGTTGGTACTTAATGTCCATTATATGCAACTGGCAGACTTGTCCGATCACAGAAATTGGCACATGCGCCACAGATACATTGCACATGGGCGCATCCTCCATCAGCAATGCTTCCTGACACAAGAGCTGGTAAATGTCCTTCCTGGCTTCTCCACAGCAATACATGTCCAATTTGTGTGTTAAAAGTAAGCGCGGTCAATTAGCTGTCTAGTTCATTACTTGGCATTAGCAAGGGCTGTTGAGAGGCCAACAAAGCGGATTGGCTGGGCCGTCTGCGCTGCAATGTATCTCATCCGGGAGACAATGACCTGCCACGAGAAGAAGTGCACGATTCTGTTTGCTACTATTCTGGTTGTACATCATATTCATCTTTCACTATGAAGAGTTTAATTGTCATCACAGGACAAGGACAAGCAGTGATACTGGTTGTAAAAAGCTGCACTAAGAGATTGATCACAAGGAGAGGATGGGGCATAACTACCTCCAAGATCGGCCCTCGGTCGGCACCCAAGAGATGGATCTCATCAATAACCATAAGCCCAACCTACAAGGCCCGACATCACCGACTGTCAGGCTCACCAAAGTCGCACTTCGTTGTTTGTTGACAGAGTCTTAGGTGACCACTTTCACGTGCTATAGCTACATAGCAGATAAAGCTCCAGCATCAGCAAGCGCGAGACAGCAGACTTCAATAAACGATGCACTCAATCCTTGTTTCCTGTGAGACCTTGCGAGCATAGGTGCGGTTGGACCAATTTCGACTGATGCCGTCCCACTTCTCAGGTGTGGAGATAATTATGTCAGCAGAGATTAAAGCCTTCAAATCTGGTGTGAAGTCCCCTGTGAGCTCCACCTGTCACCAGCCACATCAAAGACATACACGCAATTTGACTGTATGAGCAGCACCAAAATGAGGCACCTGGTGGCACGTCTCTTGGCAATCAAGTCAATGTGTCACTAGCACTCAAAGTTGTGTAGCGTCAGTGCTAGCTAGAGCTTTGAGGATTGTCGCCTTCACCATTTGCAGGTTGAGCTTTGATACAAGGCCCCTCTTCCAGTCTGTCATGCGCTCTCGCACAAGCGCCTTCAGCGGCGCTATGTAAATCACCTAAGCTTGGCAACCCACAGAGATCTATGTAAATGACCGCCTACCAAACACTGCTTTGCTGACTGGGCACGTACAGCCCCTGCAAGCGTCGTAACACCATGAAGTATATGTTCATGAACGCCGGTGCCCGTGAACTTGCACTCAAATAGAAACGACCCTTACTTTCATGCCTGGCTGGGTCGAGAATAGACGCAGCATGGCCAGCTCAGCTGAGATGGTCTTCCCAGAACCTGTAGGAGCTCCTAGCAGTACATTGTGATCCGTATTGTACAGGGTATGGAATGCCTTGAAGCCAGATTGAGAAATTTAACAGCAGAGTCAGCGTCTCAAGGCACATGAGCCATACTGAGCCATTAAGATGAAGCACAGCGACGAAGACTGAGTGATGCTTGAAGTGGTGCACGAGCACACGGACAGAGCCAGTCCAATCAGCATTCAACATCTGGAGCGTGAAGCTCATTTCTAAACAACCGTGCAAGGTGGAGTTAGGTTGCTCATCAAGCTTACTTGCGTCTGTATAGGGTTGAAGTGGGAGAAGCGGTACAGACTCTCAAATAGCGGGTTGTGCAGGGCAGTAACAGGTAGCGGCTTGAGGTCAAGAAGCTCGGTATGCGGAGGATGCTTCTGCATATGCTCAACCACATCTGAAGAATGAAATCGAAGGACCCTCTATACATGTACAGAATCTGCCGTGTTGATTATCACTACTGCAAAACAATGTAAGAAGTGCAAACATCAGAGGCACAGAGCGAGGACAAACCTCGGGAAGGATGAGGTGCTGGAAGGACATGGTGTGCACAGCTTGAGCTTGCAGCCAATTGTCACTTATAGCTCGTACATAGTACTGACTGGGCAAGGGCTCAAATATAGGAATGGTGAAAGTCATCTTGAGATCCCTTCCCTCTGACACCATTTTACGATTAAGGTTGAATACATCTGAGTGATATATGTGCTCGTTTTCTGAGTCCTGCACACACAATGGGTTAGCGATGCTGGAAGGTCTGAGCAAGCTTTCGTACGTATCACTGTAGTGTCCACTCCTCCTTATATATACCATGCAGAGCAGGCAGTATGGGAATGCTAGACATGAATGAACAATATTGATCTGGCAAGGCACATGGTTGGTTGGCCACATGAAATACCTCAACCCAAACTAGCCATCGCTCTGTTGTGCCATGTATTTTGTCCTTCCAGACAAAGTCAGGCGTGATTGAGAGCGTAACCTACAACATGTGACCTGGCCTAGTCAGTAGAGCCTGGTGTGAAGACTGCATCCCAGGCTTCTCCAAATACATGTGATACAGATTTGTTGCATGGAACAGAAATATTCTGCTGTAATAGCTTGGATTGGCAATAGGAAGGTGATGCGGACCTGAAGTACTGTTCGTGTGATGGGACTTATATTTGCTGACAGGAATATCTTTGGGAAATACTGCAAGCACTGACTCACCAACTGCAATATAGAGTGGTGCTTGTTAGAATATCATATCACTATACTAGGAAGTAAAGAGAGACAGACACGTCTTTGCAAATATTAGCTTGTCTTACTGACAAACCTGCTTTGCAGACACTGCAGAAGTTGACAAAGGGAACGATGTAGTGACTACAATTGCCGGTTACCTTTCCACCATAAGGATGCCTGATGAGAGCACCGATTTCTTTCTCATCCATGTCGTACAGTCGATCCATCTCTGCACCTCTTTCCTCCAACTTGTGCAGGACCTATTCACGGAACGCCAACAAGAGCACAGATCATGCGTGCCAGAAGTCAGACTGAGAGCTTGTGTCACAGCAGCGGTAAACACCTGCTGCGACATGTAATGTGGCACATCTGCTCAAATTGAAAGTCTGGAATCTGATGCCCCAAAGTTGCATAGGTGTGGTTGATTGTGGAAGATGCAGCTCTCCAAAAGACATGTGCAATCCATGGGTGAAGCAAGATCAAATGTTGTTGCCTGGTGTTTTCAATGGATAGCTCGTTTTTTGGGGTTTGGGCTTTAAGGTTCAGGGTTTAGGCAAGCTGAATCGTTTAAGCAAGCTCAACTGTTGTTGCCCTGCGTGTTATAAAAATAGCAATCTGTGCAGCATGGCAGAGCTACAGTCATGAAACAGGATCCATGTGTACCTCCAGAGAAAGCATCGAATCAAATTGCCGAAGGGGATGCTGATGCGGCCACACTCTTCTATCGACCGACTTGCAGTACTCAAGTAGCATGGCAGCCATGCTTGACCACCCCCTCCGCAGGCATATCTCAAACAGTGCTCTCATTATTCTACCCAAGCTGGCGGAGATGTATGCGCTGTCAGCTATCAAGGAGAACCCATCCAGGAAACCCCGCGAGATATACACCTGCACATCGCTCGCATGACTTCATGTGAATCTTACTGTCTAAGTCGAAGTGAGATACCAACAAATTGAAATGAAATTCCAAGTCAACAACGTATTGTCATTGTCCATTGTCTGATATGCATAGGTTCATTGGTAAAATAAACAAATGCAGCTGCTGAGATTGGTAATTGTCTGTACCTGTATGAGTATGTCTATCTTTCCATGCTTCTCTTCAGTACTGGCTTTCACCTCAACAGGACAGAACTTTCTGCGCGCAGTCTCCAGTTCAGGCTGTTCCTCTTCTCTTACGGCTATATTTTCAAACTCTGAAGAATGAGCCACCATGTGCAGTAACTGCACAGGAATGTATTTACGGCCTGCCCTCATCAGTTTCGATTTGGTGAAGCTGTCATTAATTGCACAGGGGCACGTGGGCAGCCTGCCCTCGTTATTCTAGTTACAAAGTCACTCATCAGACTTGACGGTAAATAGGGCAATGAGATTGGCAGCTCATAGAAGCTGAAGAGTGTCCTTACCTCACTGTCACTCATGTGACGTTTGAGCATCTCATTGTAAGTCTCCACAGATGTGTACTGGATGTAAAAATGAGAAGCAACTCTACCAAGCTCAGTGACATAGAGATTGCCAGACTTTTCGTCAAACCTGACCATCTTGGCTTTGTCCAAAGCTCGAGCTGCCTCTGTGATGAGGGAACGACTCTTTGACGTCAACTGTGGATCCACCAACATCTGCCATCATACAGTTATCTGTATATTGAGTCGGTGCACGTTATCAATGAGCAGCGGTTATCTTGATAAAGTCCGTTTGCATGCCGAATCAAGCACGGCCATCACAAGGCGGTCGAGACGAAATGCATTGGCATCAGGATGATTTAATGCATGTGCATAAGTCGAACCTCTTCCCAGGTCATCCCATATGCTAAGGGATTTGATTGCATGCGCTTGAATAGGTAAGTGTAGCTGAGCCATGTAGAAGCCTCCTTCACGCTCGTCACTGTCCCAAGGACTATCTCTGCATTGAGGTTGTCCTTCATCGAGGCTATGAACTGATTGGACACAACAATCGATTCCCAATCAGGTTCGTTAACAGCTGCATACATTTAAGTTTTTGAACAGCACTGTCTTCTTCTGAGAATGTTTGATGCACGAGGTTTTTAACAAGTGGAATGGCAATGAGATCTTATTCATCGACTTGCCTGGCTCTCAATGGGCAGCTGGTGAGTCAGCAATCTCAGGTAGTGTGACAACTTTGAGTGCGAGGTGATGATTATGCCCTCGCCGCTAGTGTCGAACTGAGGCCTCCCAGCTCTTCCAAATATCTGCATGACATCTAGCATGCCCAGCTCCTTCCAACCTCCCGCTTTAGAGTCATAGATTTGTGTGCCCTGAAGGTGTCAGACTACGATGCTGTGAGGTGGGGGTCTTTCTTTCAGTGCCGCGGAGACTATTGCACGGTAGAAGTTGAATTGCATGCAACAGCTGGAAAGATTAATTCCACACTGCAATCAGCATGTATAAGGCTTGAGCTAGACGCAAGCGCTTCTTTTATTGGCAGACAACCTTTATGATGACCATATGAGCTGGTAAATTGACTCCCCACGCCAACGTGGCAGTGCACACCAGGACCTGGGCACCTCGCACTGTCATTAGTTACTGGCTGACGGGCACTGCCAAGCAGTCGACTTAGCATGGCGGCGGTTGGTCGAATCACAGAAGTTGCTGGAGTACTGATCTCTAAGCTGACCTTTAGTAGACCCTCGCTGAAAAGCCGTTCTGTCAGAGCCCGATCTGATCGGAGCATTCCAGCATGGTGACACCCAAAGCCAGACTGGAAAAGCTCAGCTAGTTCACGATTCCGGGACTTGGAGACCTCCTTCTGAAAGTGGTTGGCCAAGTAGCAGGGCCTGTAAATATCAGTCCGCCGCTCTTGATTACATTTCAACCATTCTTTCTTCATAGTGTGCTGTACGCATTTGGCTTGCAGTTCCAGCCGCTTTTTAGTGGCGATTATCCTCATGCAATCAGCAAGCACAGTATTCTTGTCCGGAACTTGGGCGCAAGCAGAGAAGTCATTGTTTTGTCACATGAGGGTCAGATGTTTGCACCTTCATGAGGCCATACTGGGAATGCTCCTCAACAGTAAACTGGCCCAGGACCCCAGTTCGTTGAGCAAATTCGACCTACAAGCATGCACGCATGCTTAAGCAAACAACTGCATACTCATGATACATGATGCATGCTCATACATGATGCATACTTATGAGTGAATGAATCTGAGGATGTTCTCATGCATCTCTTAAAGGCTTGCCATTGTCTTACCAAGATGCGAGCTGTCTTGACAGTATCTTTTCGAGAGTGCACAAAGACCATTGCCTGCTGATCTTTCTTCACAGCCTCCATGACCTGAGTATGCATTCAAGAGAAGACGACTAGGCTCAGGTGTGTCTCTACATCAAAAAGTTTCACATGATACTCATGCACAACGGTTTCCTGCTTCTTACATGTAGAAAGCTAGCCTGCTTCACGAGCAAATGTGGCCGTGATACACTGATGAAGGTGGTGCACATTACAGCTAAGGACAATGCATGCCCAATAGGAGGATGCTTTAAGCTGAAGCAGTTGACCTGGTCAGTCTCATACTTACTTTGTTAAAGCAAATCTCGTTCATGAGTGAATTACGGAGTACAAAATTTTGCTCGCTAACCCCAATGTATTGTTGAGCGAGCGGTACAGGGCGATAGGAACCATCAAAGAAGAAGAGGCCGGTATCCAGATTGACTCGGAGAAATTGAGCAACCTGCCGAGAACATGTTTTGGGTTCTGTCTTCAAGACAGGATCCAACAAATACGGACCCAACAATCCTGACTATACTCCTTATTGTAATGTAGTCCATGACAACCCAAGGATGAGAATTCGCTATATACCTCCTTGTAATTAGGAAGCGTGGCTGAGAGGCCCACAATGCGTATCATGCTTTGGCTCGACTCGACCTGAGAGAACAAGTGCGATGACATTAGGATTGATTTCAAGGCTCAGAAAGCTGCTTGAAAGGGCTGCTTAAATGCATAGCCCATTGCTTTGGTGCAATATCAGGCTGCAATCTGATCTCACTGCAAGCATCTGCAATCAGAGTCTCAGAGTATGCATTACGGTTATAGAGCAAAGAAAGACTTAAGAAGCAGAATTTGAGCTGATCAGACCTGGCGCAATGTCCTTGCCACCAGTGTCTCAATAACAGGACCTCGATCATCATTCAGCAAGTGCACTTCATCAACAATCAACAATCTGACAAGAGAAGCCAATGCCACATCTGAGGACTTCCGCGTAATCACGTCCCACTTTTCAGGTGTTGTGATAATCATCTGCAGCCAACATTTACCCATTGAAACAGACATTCAGTCAAGAGGTCCGTGATGTCAACCCTAAGTGCTCAGGATGCAATAGTTGCAGACAAAATGGAAGATGAAGGACAATGCGTAATAAGGTTATCTTCAGATACCAATCAATTGATAGATATGAAGTGTCGCGCTACGGCAGGACTGTGAGAATTATAAAGGACAAGCTCACTGCCTGATGAGCCCTTCCTGCTTGCCAAATCTCTCTACCTCTGAAGCTACACTGAAGCTACCCAATAAGGTAATGCTTACAACCTGTGTTTCTTCAAGCTCGCGCTTTGACAGCTGCATGTCCCCTGTTAGCTCCTTCACAGTCAGGCCCAACATTGACAATCTCCTGCTGAACGCTGCCGCCATTTCAGCTGCCAGCGCCTGATGATGTGGTGCAATGAGTTAGCATGTGCGGCTCTGGCAACCACGACATCAAGGCTGGCACCCATATACATGTTGAAGGAAGCAAGCCATGAAACCTGCAGACCTAAGGCGAAATGTGCAAGATGTCACCACCTCAACAGGCAAAAGGAGAAGCAGGAGAAGCAGGAGACATGAATGTGGGCGTGAGAATGAGAGGAACAGAATGCTGCACAAACCTTCATCGGCGCTACATATACAATCTTAAACTCGCTCTTCTGCACGATGCCTTGCTGGAGGTGTTGCCTTATCTGAGCAACACGGGTCGACATAAAGATCAGGATTGGAAGGCAAGGTCATAGCTACTGCAGTGAACACAGCCGACAACACCTCCTTGTCACGTACCTCGTGTAAGACGGTTATCATTGCAATGTTGGTCTTTCCTGCTCCAGTAGGAGCACAGACCTGCACAACAAGCTGGATTTGTCACATTGGAAGCTATGGAAGTGTGCTGACAGTGCTCGCGACCTAGATTGCCTTTGTGGGGCCTGTCAATGACAACAGGACCACCACAGCAGACAAGTCTCCTCAGATGCAAAAGAGCTATTCTGCAAAACGCAAGCAAGTGGCATGGCCATCCAATACGGGCAGCGAGCTAGACCAGGAGATTTTCGTTGCTGTAAAAGGCCGTGCGATAGATTCGACTCTGTATGCGGTTGAGGGTCTTGTAGCCCTCAAATGCCTTCTGAGCAAAGTCCTCGAGCTCACCGATTTTCACCTGAGATTTGGCAATAAGGCTCAGACAAAATATCAGCAAGCTCAGGCTTATTTCCTCCCCCTGTCATACTGCTCTCAGAATCTTGAACATTATTTAATAGTTGAGGTTTTGCACTCACCAGGTGCTCGTTCGCGCCCAGAGGAGCTGTAGGGGTTGGAGGCACGTGCACCTCTTCGTAGCCCTTGAAGGCTTTTCTTGTTGTGCCCTGGAACGAAGACAGGGCACCCTCTAAGCAAGTTGCTATCACGTGCATCAGGTGCACAATATAATTTGAAAACATATGCAAGGAGGTCTCTCCACATGTTTTACACTCTGTTTTAGCAATTTCTGCTCATTCATTCGTCCTGAACAACTTACACAAAGTCCCTTCAAATACTGACATTTCTGCATTTGCGAAAATGAATATCGACAAATCTGACGAAATGGGTTATTAAACTTCTAACTCTTGGAAGTACAATTACACAACTAGGATCTTGTAGTCACTGAAAATTTTGAGGGCGATGGCAGTAAACGGTGCCAAAAATCTTACGGTGGGTAGTGCTTTGAAACCCAGAGAGTCATCCCCTTTGCCGTAGAGATTCTCCACAGGACGCATTTGCTTGTTCTCCTCTGCCTCCAGCAAGGATTCGAAGCCGCCCCCAGCACCTGCAAGGCGATCGAGCTCGCTGTCTTGACCAGCCGCTGATCTGTGATGTGCCTGCCTCTTCTCCTCCTTTCTTCTCAACTTCTCCAAAAGCTTGGCAGATTCTGTCTGCACACTGACCTGGAAGGGCCAAAAAGCAGCAGATATTGGCGTAAAGCCCTGGCCTCTTAAGCGAATGTGTTTCATATAGTGTGTCAAAGCAGGAGTACTTATGATGTTTAGCAGTGGAAAGTAAGATTATGAGAATGGGTCACGTTGTTTGAGGCAATAAGCAGATGATGACCAACCTGGGTTCCATAAGTGGGTATGCGGGCCTGGGACGACAGAGCACCACTGTGTTTCTCTTCCCGAATCACTGCTAAACTGCTCCGGATTGAATCTACAAGGGCCTTGCGATGCTGCACAGAGGTAGACAAGAAGCAGACGCATTAGCTTTAACAACACTGCACAGCTAGCGGAGTCAAGAATGCCTGATAGTACGCATCGCTTGTAACAGAAGGTACCTTGAGAAGCTCCTCAATAAGCTCAAAGCCGCTATCCCCAATCAAATCGAAAAGGTCACCGGCAATCTACAAGGAGCACAGCAAATTTGAGCGCAAGTAAGTAGCAACTGGCATTAGGCAGTGGCTTTTGATAAGCAGAACAAAATCTGGACAACAGGTCTACAAAGTTGGAGTCAACGACGTGCACCGGTTCATCAAAGGACAATCTCCGACCTCGACCGAAGCTGAGCACATGTTTTCTCTATAATCCGTATCGTTGCACTTACCTCATCACCAAAACGGTCACTCTCCAAGACTCTCGCGATTGCCATGGCAAGCTCATCTGCAGACATGTGTGCAGCTGCTCCTCCCAATGAAGCATGCTCACATGCTGATCTGAGCCACCTCAAATCATGGGGCGTAAAAGCGCCCTCGGCCTGCTCAACGGCCAAATGAGACGGACCACCATTTGCCTTCGGGGGAGTTGCTGGAGGCAGGGGCAAGCAGCTTAGTCATTAGCCAAGTGCAAGAGCACGAGAAGGAGTCCATTGTCACACTGGTCCAGCTTGTACTTGTGACATGGCTAGTCCATGTGGCAAATTATGATGCCTCCTGGTCCTCATGCCTAAGTTGCCTGCTGCTTCTCTTTAGACCCTTTGACCCTCGACTCAAACGCGAAACGCTGTCAGAGACTCACCAGCAGGTGCACCGCGGTCCCAAGCTTCGTCTATGTGGGCAGTATCCCACAAGTCCCAGCTTCCAGTGTCACTATCTGGTGAATGAAACTCGAGATCTATCCCAAATTCAGGCTGCACCAGACCATCGTCTGCTCGTCCGGGTGTCTTGTGAGGGCCATTGGTCGCAACTCCTTGCTGTCCATTATACTCTGCCCTTCCATTTGCAGCGTGCTTCAAGGAGTCCTCCCACTGACGGAGTTGGATTGCCAACTGGAAACATCTTGTGAGAGCTGAGTCCGAGGACACTCGCCCGAAGATTGCAGCAAGCTGCTGTCTGCACCAGGCGCTTTCCCTGCGGATGAGCATTGCGACGTAGCTGCCAAGCACGTCGCAACCTCTAGTCTCAAAGAGGAGCTGACATTGCTACCCTACTTGTGCTGTGTGAACCATGGCAGGTCTGTACCAATAGGTTCAAATGCAGTGATACCCAAATGCAAATCCCCTCAGTCTCTTACTCTATGGCCTAAACCCCAAATTGCGATCCTTATATCTCGACCCCAGACCCTGACAAATCCATGAGTGCCCACGAAGGCATGCTTTCCCCCTAACTACTATTCCATTGACCAGGCTTAGGCGCACAGCTTCGTACTTCATGTGAAGAAAGGATGCCCGGGATGGAACATGCCCCTTCTCAGCTGCATGTTCCTGTGCTTCAGCCTGGCGCCCCAGGACGTCATAAACAGTCAAGGCAGATTGACCAAGCTCCTCAGGAGCAAGCTCGCCATCCAGCAGCTCTGTTGTTGCCAGCAAAAAGCTTCTGAAGGCCGTCTGAGCATCACGAGGTGCTGCACGGCAGCAAAGAAGACATCATTCAGCTCAGTCTCAAGAGGTGCTCAAAAGCATTAAGCTAGTGGTAGACAGGTATGCACACAAGGGCCTCCAGGACATGCTAAGACCAGCAGAAGTCCTTCTATGGCTTGGCTCGCAGTTCTGCAACTTCACCTCCATCCCAAGAAGGGAAAATTTTCCTCGCTAGCGCCGAAGAACCAACTCCAGATGCTGCAAGAGTTGGACTGCCAACAGTGGGCACAGCAATAACTCCAACATCAGATGAATGATCATCCTGCGGATTCTCACCCTAACCCTAAAGCCCTAACCCTAAACCCTAAACCCTAAATCTTTGCTTATAAGCAAACGGGCACGATGCAAATAGATCTGTCACAGCAAGAGCACCGGCACGGGCTGCTGGCGTCCAGAAGAACGACAAGAAGAGGAGCGCAGCTACGAGGGCCCGACCTCACGCGGCGGCGCCCGTCCAGCAGGCTGTGGCGCAGGAGGTACTCCTTCTCGGGGTCCAGCGTGGCCCCCCGTCGCACCCGCAGCATGGCAGTGAGCCTAGGCACCTGCCGGCACGACCGTCGCAACATGCGCGTCACAGCTGCTCTCTTGGCAGGCCATGCCCAGACGTCCTGGCGCTCGCAACGACGACAGCGAAGGAAGGCACAGCGGCACGACGTAGCAGCGGGTACTGAATTCTGGTGCTCAGATGGTCCAGGTTCCGAGCCCGAGCTCCGCACCTCCGTTCGCTGGCGCGCCTCCGGGCCCGCGACCGCCATGCGGCCCCCGCCCATGGCACCAGCAGGCGAGCCACGTCTCGTGGCGGAAATTGGCGACGGCGGCGCAGCTCCCGGCTGTCCCCGCAGTGCTGGCCTCCGCGCCTCTGCGCTGGCGAGGCTGGCGGCTGCAAGACTTGACCACAGCGCCGGACTCCTTGTGCAGCGTGAGCCGAGCTCGTCGGCGTCGGCAGAGCGAGCGCAGCTGGCCACACGCGCACCCTCGGCGGGGCCTTGGGACTCTCGGCGGCGGCGACGGCGGCGGCGACGGCGGCGGCGGCGGCGGCGGTGACGGCGCAACATTCAACAACGCTGAGAGCTGCATCTCAGACTACGCTCGCCAGAGGCCCTCCTCCAGCGGCAGCAGCGCCGGCGGCGCAGTCGGCGAACTCGTCCGCCTGCCGGCCCGGNCCCCTGGCCCCTTCTCGTCCTTTGTTCATTCTTTTCTGGGCTGGCTTTTTCCAGCCCCTACCCTCAACGGGCGAGCCCTTCTCTCTGCGAGAGGCCAAGCCCAAAGTAATGGACAAGTTCTGAAGGAGCCGGATGGCGCAAAAAGCAAGGTGCTAAGTGCTAAGACGGCAGCAAGACGGCAGCCTGGGGGTTACTGAGCTTCCAATTGATGTAGCCACTCGCATAACTGGTAACTGGCTTGCTTAATCTGCTTATAGACAAGCTCGGACCTCCATAAAGACATTGGCTTGCCGGTAGGTCAATAGATAAGGCTTCCAGTGCAGCAAGTCAATCAAATTGCTGCTTAATATTGCTCATGACTTGCTTGCTATTCCTACTATTGCCTCATGCAAAAACCTGGGTGAAATGCCTTGAAATAGAATAAGGCTTCCAGTGCAGCAAGTTAAGTTCCTTGCTTGCTTTTGCTTGTAATCATTGCTTGCTTCTGCTGCTATTGCCTCGTGCAAGACCTGGTTTCCTCCTGAGTTCATGAATTTAGGCATGCAACCAATTGGAACAATTAGATAGGCGGTTCTGTCCCAAATGATACATACCTTACTTTCCTCATTTGTCAACAACACCGCCACCAAACGCCCAGTGGAAGTGGTGGACGAGGGTGAATAATGCGCAGAGATAGAATTGGCACAAATCTAAGCAGCCTGCTTGCACATCAAAGTCGCTGCTCGGCAAGGTATGCAGAGACCAATCTATGCGCAAAAGGCTTGTCACATGGTATAAACCTACTGCCAGTCTCTATGGGATTCTTGCTCTGGGGACTTGTAAGCTTAGATACAAGGTTGTGCTGCATCTACGGCCTCAGACTCACATCCCCACCTTGTTTATATCTACTAAACACGATAATTTATGGAGAAGGCTATACAGCTACGAACGTGCTCACGAATAAGTACAAGCGTTCTAAAAGGGTGAGAAAAGAAGGGTGAAGAGCAACATGAGCAGTGCTCACATGTTGCTGTAGAGAACCTACAGCTGTTGACCGCTGCATTATTGTAGAGCTTTTGCTGCTGCCATGGCCAATGAAAGATGCCGGTCTATGGACATTGTCTTTGTAGTTCATAGCATCTACATTCTAGAAGGGCTCCGCGCAGGGTTCTTGCTCTACCGGCGGTTGTAGCGTGCATACCGCAAGGCTAGGTATGCAGCTACACGAAAGAGCACCACAAACAGGAATAGCACAAACATGTACAGTCCTATGTGTTTATGCTCTAATGACTTATAGCTCTTCAGATAAGTCCACACAAACTGGTTATTGCTGTCGTGCAGCCTCGGGCACTTGCAGGCAGGGCAGGCCTGCGGGTCGCCGGCGCAGCCAGGTAGCGAGCAGGCCGTGGAGTTGGTGTCACAGAAGAATACTATGGATGTCAGTGAGTTCAGCGCGTATTGTGTAGGATTCAGGTAATATAGCCATATCCAGAAGCTGGGGATCTTGTCCTTGGGTATCATGAAGCCCGACATGATGTTCCTGCAGATTCCCAAGTTGTTGGCGTGTCAGACCTCGACGTGAAATTTAGAGGCAATTGAGTCAATCCACTGCCACATCTGTGCACACAACTTGCAAACAATGCTGGCACAACTAAAAAAGCACCGGCATGTCAGCAACAAGGCAAGTTTGAAAAGAGAGAGTCGCATATTGTGGCGACCCCGTCATAAGTGGCAGTGAAATATGCGATCAACCTGGCACAACAAGCAGGTGAACTCTTACTAAAAGCATGTGAGAGGTTTCAGAAAGGGGCTCACCAAATGTTTACCATAACGGGAATGATGATCGTAGCAGTCTGTCAGATAGGCAGACAGGAAGGTGATAGTAAGCAAACAATCTATCTACAGACCAGATACCTCATCGTTCAGCCTTAGAGATTCTGAGCTTGTCTATGATGCAAGAAGACGGCAATGAAGGCCCCTGCTACTTGTACACTATCGTGCGTCCCTTTGAAGTGCATTGAGTGTTGCCAAGATCACCTCTGCATTTGGCGTGACCATTGCAAGGAATATCCCAAAAAAGGTAATGCAGGCCGCATACTCAAAGAAAATGAACCAGAACTGAAAGAAGGTCCCTACTGAATCTGTCGCTACTCCTGCCATGGAGCAGCAAACAGAGCAGAAGAGAAGAATCGAGATCGCCAAATATGGGGTCTGCAAAGGCACACGGTGATGATCCAGCGGCACATCAGGGGCAGTCCACAAATACCATGGCAATGAGACAAACGAGATGA
This sequence comes from Spirogloea muscicola, assembly GCA_009602725.1. Lineage (NCBI taxonomy): Eukaryota > Viridiplantae > Streptophyta > Zygnematophyceae > Spirogloeales > Spirogloeaceae > Spirogloea > Spirogloea muscicola. The sequence goes on from WELB01000013.1 coordinate 900,853, forward strand.
CTAGTGGTTTTGGGGTGCCTGCTCATGCAGATCCCCATTGCTAAGCATCCAAACTTTGGAAATGTTTGCAGTACCTCAGCAAGGCCCCAGGAGAAGTCATACAGGAACGAAGAGTACATGTTGGAAGAATTTTCTCTGTAGTACACTGGTCTTTCCGCATTGACCTTGTTGTTGGACAAAACAGCTTGATCTCAATGAATACAGACGTGGGTAATTATACGTGACAAGTACCGACAGAGCAGGTGTCTATACCATAGCCAATTGTTCATGTCCTCTCTGCACAAGGCAAGTCACAGCAATTTCCTTCCAAGGACATGTGCACATGGTCAAATCATATTGTTCCAGTCTTTGGAGTCTGCTGAGAGTTTGGCTATCTTGGAAGGAACCAACCTGGGGGATGACATTGTTTGCATTCACAATACTCACCTGCGATCAATTGTGCAGTCAATGCCAGACATTTGATCAGTGACTTTATCTAAACAGCTATTATCCTGCTGTCGAAGATGCTAGCTGGTGGTGGTAGACACCTACTTACAAAGACAATGGCAATGTATATAAGGCCTGATCGAGAAGCCAGTCCCGGTTGAGTGGTGTATGAGATCTGCAGCCACAGAGGACAAAGTGAAGGGCACCACAGGAACATGTAAAGTGGCCTTCATCTGAAGACACTTTACTTGTATAGCAACAATCCAATCACATGAAGTTGACCATGTCAGTCCTTGAATTAGACTGCCATGTCTGATTCTGACATGTCTATTGCTCTGCCAGTATGCCTTACGAGTGTTCAGCATCAATAAGTTCAGGCTATAGGAAGCAAAAGCTAACCTGCCAGAAGGCGCTACCAAGAAGTAGGCCAAGGATGAGACTGAAGATCATTCTGCCATAACTGACAAGACCATCATACAGGGACAAATGTGAGGACAGAGGTGAGCATACTAGCAAGACAACCTTTCTAATTTCATCTCCAGTTTAAGACAGGCTTTTGAGGCCATGTCATTAAATACAGTATGCACTTTCTATAATTGTCAATGCTGAGCAAATGTGTATTATTCTGAAAGATTACTGTGATGTACCTGTATTGAACATTCCGCCAATAAGTCCTGTATTGCCTTTTGATCACAACTTGCAGCATCAGGGGCCAGGAGGCAGCATAACCTCTAAGGGATGGCTCGGGACCATACTCGCCTTTTCCATTTTTGAGTTTCTGCAATTCCTCCTCTGTCACAGAGCACAATGTGACAAGAAAGTTGTCCTAAAACTCAGTACACGGACAACCTTGATGACCAACAATGTAAGACATGTTTATGGGCAGAACTCTTGATTGGGTCGATGGAGTTGACTGGGGCTTACGGCAGTATTCACACCACATAGTCACTCTGCCTAACGTATAAATACTCAAGCGTTCTTATTAATGAATTGTGGAGGACTCTGACGCAATGTAACTGCTTCATACCATTCTTCTCAGCTAGAGCACTCTCTCGGTAGTCTAGTGCAAAGTCTCGCTCAGCTGCATGCCCTATTCCTGCTCCAATAGCCTCTAACATGTATGTGGCAGGGTTCTGGTCAGGTCCACACTTGGGCATTCCAGGAAGCGCTTCAAAGTAACCCTGTCAGAGGGGTCACTTATGATGGCCATCAGAAGCCCAGACTTGTGTACAATACCGAAAGTATGAGGATTGCACACGTGCTCTGTTTGCCCTCGATTCGAGACAGTAATCTTGGAAAAGCGGACCAGCAAACTTGCAAGTACAATTACCCTGCGGTACCCGTACTTGAACCGTCAGTGCTGGACCATACCAGTAAGTCACGGGCATTGAGCCCTATAGGACCAAAGTATGCAACCTCTCCCCCGCGCTTGAGTAACAGGAGGTTGTCAAATGCCATGAATATCCTTCGACTTGGCTGGTGGATTGTGCAAATAATACTTCGCCCTGTTTGGACAATGTTCTGTATTCCCTTAATAACAATCTGCGCCGCTCTGCTATCCAAGCCGCTGGTTGGCTCGTCCAGAAATAAGACGCTCGGATTGGCAACCTATATTCAAGAAGCACACAATGGCCTACACTTCAGTTGGGCTTTCATCACTCAAAACACCACTGGGCTGTGATAGCTGTGCTAATCTACCAACCTCCAAGAGAGCCACAAAGATTGGCACTACAAGACTAAGTCATGCACGTGGAATGGCCATTGCATGTGAGGCACAAGTGGCATCTCAGAGAGGACCAATGTTGAGCAGGTAGATGCATCACAATACCAGCTCAACCCCAATTGTCAGACGTTTTGCTTCTTCCACAGAGAGGCCCCCTTCACCAACAGTTCCAACCAGCTTGTTTGCGATAGGTTGCAGCTCCAGCAAGTCCATGGTCTGGAGGGTACGAGTACCAAAACATGTCACTTCAACAGAATTGCAGGAATACTGCATTCACCTGCTTACCCAACTTGGAGATAATGCAAGTATCTGGCCAACAATTGAATGGCTTCACCTGCTGCACAAAAGCATCTCTCTTCTGCTGAGAGGTGTCACGTGGCAGCCGCAGTGCTCCGCTGAAGTCCAAAGATTCTCTTACAGTTATAAATGGAGTGTGGATGTCATTCTGCTCCACATATCTGCAGACATCATCCGGGCTTGCAGATTGTTATGAATGTGAAGGTTTCTGATGGCAGGTTGCTGAACACCGCATGAAAGCCAGACTAGTGGACACGAACGTCCTCGTCCTCCTCATGCATTGGAATCTCCATAAGGTCGGAAGGCCTCACCCTCGAATTCGAGCAAAGGTCTCAGCTACTTTGGGATAACCATTGACAAGGACATCACCCCTTGTTCGCCCTATGGTTTTGCGGCCAGCCAAAACATCCAGGAGAGTGGTCTGCAGAGAGAACAGGCTGTCAGATTTTCACACAGCAATGCATAGCAAGCTTGGAGAAGAGTCAGAGGATGAGCAACGCAAGGTGAAAGCAATGTCTGGCATTGTAATACATGTTACAACCTTTCCAGCTCCAGATGATCCCATGAGTGCGGTCATGGTGCCAGGTAATGAGTAACCAGATACGCTGTTCAGTAGTAATCTTGGCTCCTTCACACCAGGGATATCAACCTGTTGATACAGGCCAGCATTTTAGCTGATGAAGGCCTCTACCAGCACAACAATGGAAGCCAGATACATCAGCTCCGGCACACTTGTGCACAGCCCTGTGCTGTGTGAGATGCTCAAGATGCAGCGGAAAGAGGAGGCTACAAGAGGTAACCGATTGAGCAACAAATTGACTGAGCAGCACTTTGATATCAGCCTGTTAGGAGCTCTCCAAGTACAGGGGCAGGGCTGAAGTAGTGACATTGGATGTCTGTCACAAGTGATGGTTAAGTGATGGGAAAGTGATGGGAGAAGTATAGAGTGCCCCCAGTCACATCCCACTAGTCTCCTTGCTGCAGTGCAGGCTTCAAAGTACAGTCTTCTAAGTATGACCGACTTCTAAGTATGAACGACTCCACATGCCAGATCAGCTACGTAGTGGCTTACAGGCAGAGGTCACGTCAACAGAATAGCAACAGAGGTGGTGCATTGTTGCTCTCTGCCAGGGCCTGACTTTCGTGCTGCATATGATAATACCTAAGATTCCCGGGTCTGTTGCACTGGACTCGACCAGAACAGAGGTGCTTGAGAAACTACTGCATGCAGGAAAAAAGTTCTGAAGCAGTATATAGAGATTTCTTATCATGCTGACTCAGGCCCCAAGCAAGCCACTAAGAGCTCAACCAGAGGCAAAGCCATGATCAGGGCACTCTCTTAGATCGAGAGATAAGTCAATCACAGCTGTTTGTGACGCTTAGATGAGGTTTCTGTGTAAGATCTTTGCAGAGCAATACAAGAAAGCGGAGTATACCTCATAACAGAGGTTGTGGAATGACAGAGAAACTGGGTGAAACGTTAGGGGCTTTGCATCCTCCTTGCTTTCCATGGCATGCACTGGTTCTCCTCCTCCCCCGTCTTTGTGGTTCTGACGCAGAGGTCCCAACATAGTCGCCTCAAGATTCCTCTCAATGTTGACTACAGTGCTGGTCACTTTGTCCACTGCAGCAGCCATGGAGGTCCTCTGGAGTGCAGCTTGCTGCTTCAGTCTCGCTGCTGGGGGTGATTTGACCTGGTTCAGCCTCATAGGAAGTATTAGGTTGCGAGTTTGAAACAACATTCAGCCTTGTTAGGTTGAAAGATCTAATCATCTCTTAATCACATCTGATGAATCTTGACAATACTGCATGTCACTCACCTCCTTGAAGCTGACTTTGGCTGTCGTCACAAAGGTAAGAGAGATGAGTACAAGATAGAAGGCCATGAGCACCATAACAGAGACCCAAACCCCCTTGAAGTAAGTTGTTGGAAGCTTGTAGGCCTTTAAGTAGGCTTGACCAGCTTGAAGATCTTCGTGACCAACGCAATAAGCTGCAACATTGACAATCTCCCTGCATGGCTGCACATGGTCCCAGTGGAGTCATCAGGAAGCTTGTAAGACTACAGTCGTCCTTCACTGCTTTTGAGATGTTCATGAGTCTGACACAGGTTGCAATGACAACTTGGCCCAACACAACCACCTATGGGATGATATGGAAAAAATTCACACATGTTACTACAGATAGTGTAAGTAGCAGCATCCTTGTCATCGACTCAAACCGACGTGCCAGAAGAGAAAGGAGATGATACCTGATGGAAGGAACCTGACAGAAACTCGTTGCACACAATGGCTGTATATGCCCATTGTAGAGGACTTACGTAGTACATCCTGCATGCATTTCACAATCAGCACATAAGAGTCTGCAAACTTTGTTTACCAGACACTAGATTCAGAGTAATAGCATTTTGCATGTAGAAGCATGTCGTGGAGCAGGTGAAGTTGGTGCCTAGGACCACTGCTCAAGAAATGGTCTACAAAAGGAGGAAGCAAAGCAGACATATCATATGAGTGAAGAGACTATAATACGTAGACACTGTGAAGCTTACCATATCCACCACCCTGGAATCTTCCCCTTTGTTATGAGGAACCCAGAAAAGAGCAGCATAGCCAAAATAGACAGTCCTGCTAGGCTTCCTGCTGCCTCTCTACTTGGGCTGATGCTGGCGATTAGCCGCACAAGAGATGAGCCAACAAGAGCCACTAAGAACACTATGAAGAGGAACATGATGAAGTGAACGCCACCCTGAGCAGAGCTCAGACCGGTCAGCCAATACACAAGGGGCGTGTATATGCCAATCTGCACATATATTTGGTATGCAATAAGATATCATGACCATGTATAGTAAAGGCATGCAGGGGCTTCACAATGACATGACAGTCCTTGAAATGCTCAAGGCCATTGATGGTCATCTATGCACATTCAATAGGCACTTCCGTCAGTCTGCACCTCGCACACCGAGAAGGGCACTTGACTCAGCACACCAGCCAAGACATAAGATCCAGGCCGAAAGAAGCGGGCTGCATACTGCTTGATGAAGACCTGCAACACAACGTCCGGTAGGGTGCGGATTTGCCGTTGCGTATGTGCATAGATGCGCGTGTGCATGTGTGTGATGCGTGTGTAGGCAGCGTGGCAAATCAAGAATCAGATGCAAGATACGAATGCACCAGTCGAGTTAATAGTTTGAACATCTATTGGGGTAATGTTGCTTAGTGACCTGGCGTTCATCGATGAGATTGGGGATCTGGGCAATAGAGCCAAGGGCCATGGCAAGACAAGCAATGAAAGCAACGGACTTGCGGAGGTCCATGGCACTCCTCACAACGCTGTTACTAAGCTGGTAAAAGACAGTCCCAGTGAAAACTCCAAGGATAAGTACCTGCAAGCAAGCTCGAACATCGAAGTGCAAATGAATCAGGAAGACAATTCTGAAGGGGTAGAAGCCAAGACTTGTGTGCAAGCTCATAGAAGGGACAGCATTGTCTTCAAGTGTTGTAGAGGAGGTCAAAGCGTCATGTGTGGCTGGGCTCACCTGGGCCATACGCGCATAGAAGAATATGGTATTTCGGATGGCTACTTTGAATTGACGCCTAAGGACTGTCTTCGTTGATGGCCACCAAGGTTGGGCAAATTCTTGCTCAAATTTAGAATTGGTCTGACTGTCAATCTGAAGATGGAATAAGTCAACACAAGACACGGAGTTACCACAGCAGTAAGCATAGTTGCAATTACACCAGGCAGCAGAAGATCAATCAGCTCTCAAGTCCTTTGCAAAGAATCACATAGTAGGCTGGCTAAAGTGCCAGAGCCACTTGCTTGTTCAAGTGGGCGCTCCAGCTGTAGCCGGACAGGCTCAGGACTTGTCTGTATCTGCGCTGTAAGATCTGCTGCTGTTTGAGGGTTGTAGGCCAGCTGACCGAAAGAATCAGTAGCCCCTATAACACGATCTCCAACAGTGGGCTGTGCAGTGTACTGAATGTCTGCTTCAGTCAGCGTGCCAACTGGATCCAAGCGCTCCATCACCACTGTCAAAAGAAGCAACGTGGTGTTTAGTATCTTGAGATACAACATAGTCAGGAACACCTGGGCACACCTTAAGAGGATCAGGGAATGAAAGCCGCCGTAGAGTAGACAGACCTCCACCCGCACTGTCAGCAAATTGAGCACCAAGTGGTTTTTGAGCAGCGACCCAAAGCTCGCGGACAATCTGCAGAAATCGATCAAGCTGCTTAGACCTCTACTGTGGATCACTACACACACAGAAGTGATACAAGCCCTTCTGATGTAGGATTCTTTTGGTCTTGTCTTAAAGTGACATAAGAGGTCTGGTCACACGTAAAAATGCAAGCGCTACAAGCCACATGCTTGTCAATTAGCAGGGACTGTACATGCAACAACAAGATGAGCAGAAGTATGATGCGCTTGCCAAGTCAATGATCTAGTAATGTTGCATCAAAGCGGTGGAGGGTTGTCAACCTCACTACATTCAACAACTCGGAGGACATCTTGATGCAGGTCCGAGGTCAGGTAAGCATCCAGCAGAGCTTCGTTGGTCATTGGCTCTTGATCCTGAGGTAGGAATTGCCTGCCTGCTGGTGTCGGAATTTCCTGAAGGAAGTCCGCAATATCCACATGCTCTGGCTTGACATAACTTCACAAGCCAGAGAAATAAATGCTTCTCTTTAGAGGACTTGAAAGTTGACCTTTTTGGTAAGTATTTGGACATCCTGCTCAAAGCATGTCAAGCCTGCGCCAGTGCGTTTTTGCAGTAGTAGTGTAGGGTATGTCAAGTCAGCAATCAGGGACCACAAGTTGGTTAGTGCTTGCAGAGATACTCCATGAGTACAGCTATTTACCCCAGATTGGCGAAGTAGCGAAGTACATCGTCTCTGGGGCCTTGGTAGATGATGCTTCCTTCATTCAGCACAATCAATCTGACAAAATGGTGCAATAAATCTCAAGCTCAAGTGTCAGAGTCCTATTGAATGTACAGCATCTGGTATTTATGGACATTTGTGACATGATTGTAGAATCAGCCACCGGACCAATTCACTTTCTGTCCTTCCAATCATGTGCTACCTTCATGACGAAGATGTATTTGTGGTATGGGTTTCACATATTTTCTGCATAAAACAAGTTATGCTTACCTGTCAAACAGATTGAACACTTCTGGTGCAGGCTGAAGCAGGGAAAGTAGGCAGGTTGTTTGCCTCACGCGAGCAATTGTTCTGATCGCAGACACAATGTCATATGTTGCTGAACTGTCCAGGCCTGTGCTGATCTCATCAAAGTAGAAGACCACATATGTGCCTGATCACAAGTACAGGAAAGGAAACGCTGTCCTGTCAGCTGGCCTGTTGACATTGGATTGTGCCTGGCTATGACAAGGCCAGCAAAAGACCTGATTGACATCATGACCTGTACAATTCGTGGTAAGTACAAGAAGTTGCACTCGCCCGCTATCATCTCTGCAGTTGTCACTCGATGCCTTTCGCCTCCTGAAACACCTCTTCTCAAGTGATTCCCAATCCTTGTGTCTGCCGGCCTCTGTAATCCTAATAAGTGCAGGGTCAGCTCCATCTTGAGATTCTTGCCTCCCAGTTCATCTTGCACCTGAATGATGAAACTGCAAGTTCCTGTAAGGGTCGCTGACAGCTTCGTGGTGGCCAAGCCAACTCCAGAGCAGGCAAATGAATCACATTCTCGTATCATGACTCACAAATGCTGAATCTAGGCTCTTACTGACCATCTCAGCTATGGCAGCCAGAGGAGGATGGTCCTCTGGCATAAAGAGCTCCGTGCACTGCTGAGCAAATTCAAGAGTCTCTCGCACTGTCAAAGTCGGGAGATGCTTGTCAGTCTGTCCAATCATAGCAGCCATCCTGCGAACTTGAAAACTGTCAAAGGACTTCCCGTTGTACCGTATCTCTCCAGTTTGCGTCAGTGTTTTACCCCTGGAAATTCTTCCTGAAAGTGACTTATGTAGGGTGCTCTTACCTGCAAAAGCACAGACTAGATCCATGAGCTTCTACAAAATCTATGAAAAAGGCATGATCATGATCTGTCCGATCATGATCATAAGCAGACAGTACAGACAGTTGACAATCTGGCATACATAGCTCCGAGGGTACGACCAAAAAGAGAGCGTTTACCACAACCAGGTGGTCCACAGACCAAGGTAAGGGTTCCTGGCATTAAGTAGCCCGTGCAATCTTTTATCACGTCAAAGTCTTGTGCCAAACCCTTTGGCTGCAGACACGAGAAGAGGCAGTTGGCAACAGCTGAACCCACAGTCTCAAAGCCCTCTTTAGGTGGTCTCACTCTAGAAGTGTAGGTGAGATTCTTGAATGTCACGACCTGCAAAACCATACCGATGAGGCAGGGCTTAGATTCCACTGGTACTTACATGACTATGTTGCAGGACGATAGCTCGCAAATGCATGCTTTTCCTCTTGGTCTTGAGCACCTGCAGATTACATCTGTACCTGAGGGGGTAGAGGAACCAGAAAAGGCTGCAATTTCAAGAGAAACGCCAGGAGACCATCTCTCAGGAGCTGGTCAACACCAACGAGGCCTTTCATCTGGGGCTTGGGGTCCACCTTCCTACTGCCCTGCACTTGCTCTTGTGCCTGCAGAGCAGCGAGCCATATGTCACGGGTGTCTATTGAGAGTACCATGCAATTCACTTGCCTTTCCAGGTTGATCTCACGTCGTCGTAAGGGCCAGTTCACTGCCCTTTCCAGGTTGTTCTAAATTTGTCATAAGGGCAGCATTCTCAAGGCAAATTATAGTGGGAGGTGTCTGTCTGCTATGCATCCAACTTCTCTCATGTAGCAAGCTGGTGCTCATACCAATTGCAAGGACTTGTGAAACTGGTGCGCTTCCGCAAGGTGGCCGAGCTCCACCAGCTTCCGGTGGTACTGCAGGACGAGCTCCACCAACGACTCCTTCCCTGCGTCCTCCAGCTCCTCCTTCAGGCCGGCAACATCGGCTGCACTGATGGAGTCACTGACATCCTTCTCATCTGGACTCGTTGGGCCACGCAGCTGGCCGCCGTGCTGCGGACCAATGCCGCGGACGCGGGGGTGCGCCGCAGCCGCCGCCAGCATTCCCCTGCTGCCTCCGACGGGAGCAGACATCTGCTGTGCAATGCTGCGGCGACCTCCGGCCCTGCTGCGCAAGCCCGCAGCCGATGGGGCCCAGGCCGCGGGCTCCCGCGAGCCGGGGTCCCGCTCGTGCCACTGCTGCAGGCCCTCCCGGAAGAAGCGCACGTCCGCCGGCGAGACGTCCTCCAGCCGGTCGCGCATGGAGAAGGACGGTGCGCGCGGCGACGCGGACAGCGCGTCCTGCCCTGGCGCCGCGTCCCGGGGTCCATCGCTGGCGGCAGCGGCCGGGGCCGACGCCTGCAGCCCCTCCTCCAGCGCCCGCGGGTCCATGGCGGCCGGACCGGCGGCACNCCGCGGCCGCCGCCGCCGGCGCCGGATCAGGCGAGGAGGGGGGTCGTCTTGCAGGCGGGACCTGCGGCACAATCAACGTCTCTGAACGTTCTACTGACTAGAGGTTCTGAAAGTCCGCTTGCTGCTGTCTCAGTCCTTAGCACTCCGGCTCCTTCAGACCTTGTCCATTCCTTTGGGCTGGCCTCTCCCAGCCACCAGTTGATCTGGCCGCGCTTGCTCTGAGGCTGAGGGCCTCTGAGCTGCCAGGACATGAAGTGTCCTGCCTAAAGTCGCTGAGCATTGGGACAGTGCGTACACGCATCTCAAGCTCTACAAGGAGCACTACTCAAAACCTTATCCATACCTTGGGCTGGCCTCTCCCAGCCACCAGTTAATCTGGCCGCGCTTGCTTCAAAAGGTGAGAGTCGTCCTGGCTTCGACGGGGTCCTTGGCAGACAGCCACTTTAGCTGAATACAATATATGACGTAGGTAGCTATGATTGTGCCCGCGGCCGCCGCCGGCTGGGGGCGGGCGCAGCAGACTAGCGGGGAGCTGACGAGATGTGATCCTCAACTTGCGCCACGAAGGCCATGGAGGAGCAAGCGCGGCCAGATTAACTGGTGGCTGGGAGAGGCCAGCCCAAAAGAATGGACAAGGGGAGGAGCCCCTGCACCGGGCGACCGCCGGCCTATGCCCAGCACTCCGACTCCTTCAGACCTTGTCCATTCTTTTGGGCTGGCCTCTCCCAGCCCTTGCCCTCATTGGGAGAGCCACTTCTTCTTCTTTCTCCCAGCCACCAGTTAATCTGGCCGCGCTTGCTCGTGGTTAACAAATTGACCGCCGGTGCTCATGATTGATGAACCCCAACTCCCGCCGCGGCTCCTCCCGCCACACTCGGCTGGCTACCTGTGGTGAACACTGCCGCGGGGGCAAGCCGAGGGCGCAGGCGCCAAGGGCTGACTTGTGCGCCTGGTAGAAAGTGGCTTCCTAAATGACGGAGTGTGTGTAAGAAAAGTGTTTGAGGGCCTGTGTGCGGACTTGCTGCTGCTTACTCGTGGGTACTGAGCTTCCCGCTGCTGCTCACTCGTGGGTATGGAGCTTCCCTCTGCGTCGTCTCGTGTCTTGCTGTGTAGTTTTTTCGGCGCCTAGATTTTTGGCTTTTTGGATTTTGTCCATTCTCTTTGGGCTGGCATTTGCCAGCCCCTCTTCTCCATGGGCGAGCAATTTCTTTCTTCCTGTGTGGCCAAGTTCAAAGGCAAGCACCTTGACATATCTACATCACCTGCTGCTAAACTGACCCGCTCAGTAACAACGAGTCAACACATAGAGGTTGCTGACCGATGCCCGAAGTCCGGACGGCAATTGACAAGCTCTTGTGTCACCAGCTAAGGATCAACCAGCGTTCTGGGGCAAAGCATGAGCCTGAGCTCGCTGCAGACAGGCTGACAACGATGTCGCCAAAATGACAAGTAGGCTGCCGGCATGCCCATCTGCGCTGGAAGTATATCCTCACGTCGTGCATATCCCAGACATATCCCTAAAAGGGGGTGCGGGCTGTGAACAGCCAGCCCGAAAAGCACTGACAAGGTCCAAAGGGGCCGAAAAGCGCCGAAAGATATGACTAACAGTAGGGGTAGGACAGGTAGGGGTAGGACCGAAGCCTGTTGTTCTTCTTTTTGTTTTACGCAGAAGCGGCATCTTTGAAAGAGGCAGCTTCTTCAAAGAAAGAAATTGCGCGCCCACAGAGAAGAGGGGCTGGCAGAGGCCAGCCCTTAAAAAATGGACAGAAATCCAAAGAGCCAAACAGATGCCGAAAAGAAAACCTAAACAGCTAGACACAAGACGACGCAAAGGGACTCAGTACCCACGAGTGAGCAGCAGCAAGTCCGAGTAACTCGCAGCTCCTCCTTCTTGGACTTGCGGATACGAAGTAGAGATTACTAATTGAATACTCCGAAAGGGGCGAAGGCTGTGAGAGCCGCTGGCTCATGGGCTCAAGTATATCGTATGCGATTGCCCGTCTCCCTTCAGCGGTCCATGGGCCACGCCTTGCATCTGTGTGCTGGCCGTGCTCTCGCTGCGGCTTCCGTCACGGGGATACTTTTCCGGCAGCTAGTCTGTCGGATTTGAGGCTCCTCACACGTAACTACTGAGTGGTCCATCCTCCCCCGTTCTGACATAGCATCTTCAGGCCCCTTCGTAGCTGCTAGCGCTTTTTAGGCCCCTCCATCATTTGGCCCCTTCGAACCTTTGTCAATCCTTTTTCGGGCTGGCCTTTCACAGCCCTTGCCCCCATTGGGAGTGCCACTTCTCTGTGAGAGCTAGCCCGAGAATTGGACAAGGTGAGAAGGGCCGGAAAGCGCTAATGTAGTTAAAAGGTCGCTTTGCGCTTTGGTGGGGTCGTGAGCCAACCATAATAGCTGGAGGCCGCCGCACCCCCCCTACTTACCAGCGCAGTGGGTAGTGCAGATCATAGAAAGTAAGAAAGAGAGAAGGAATAAGCCAATAGAGAAGAAATAAGCAATTAGGAAGAAATTGCTCGCCCATAATAAAGAGGGGCTAGCAAAGCCAGCCCAGAAAAGAATGGACAATATCCAAAGGCCACAAAACGATGCCGAAAAGGGAAAACTACACAACTGGACACGGAATGATGCAGATGGAAGCTCAGTATCCACGGGTGAGCAACAACAATTCAGAGCAACTCGAAGCTGGGAAAGAGGCACTCCGCCGAGACCCTGAGGCAGCAGCCATAGCGCGGCCGGCGCGGGTGTGGACTGCGTGAGCCAGAGAGCGCTGGAACGAGACCGCCAGCCTCATGCGAAATACCTAGGCTAGGGAGCCGGCAGCATTGAAGCCGGGCAGCTCCCCTGGCAGTCCCGGCCGCCGCTCGATGGCCTGCCGGGCCAGCCGCTGGAGGACGTCCAACCAGCCACTGCCGAAAGCCCCGTGAACGTCGACGGCCAGGGCCGCGAATTCATCGCCTGGGGGGTGGTCGGCGTACTTAGGGCCACTTCACACTTGGGCGGGAGGTCGCGCCGAGGGGTACGTGTCGCGCTGTTAATGGGGTGACCGGCTTTACAACCTTTGCGCACCCGGTCGTCGTCACTCGCCACGGAGGCGCCACATTGGGCGCTGACTAGGACGTCTCTCTTGCCCCCGTCAAGGAGGAGAACGCGCCGTTTGCACATCTGGCGCTGACTAGGACGCCTTTAGAATCCGTTAAGGAAGAAACGGCGTCGTGCGCCACGAGGGTGGTCAAGTTCCCGGCGCTCCTCCCGAGGAGGGCCGAGATTTCGACCACACCCCCCCCCCCCTTTCTGGACGAGCAGGCGGCCTCGGCCTCCGTGGCGGCGACCCCCCCCATTTTGACCCGTGGTTTCTGAGCGGGTCAATCGACTGTAGGTTATGTAGGTCTTAAGATGTGCGTGCCTTTGTACTTGGCCATTTGGCCTTCGTTTGTTTCAAATACACGGAATCTTTTTCCCTGGACCCGGTGGTGCGTGACCGACACGACCAAGGCTAAGGTAAGACATACTCGGATCACCCAACCGGGGTGATCCGAGTATTTCCGGTCCTTGGCGCCTGCCTCTTGGCGGACTGCGTAGCCCGCCTCCTCCGACGAGCGTTTGGCGCTCCTGGAATCAAAGAAGCAAGCGCGGCCAGAGTAACTGGTGGCTGGGAGAGGCCAGCCCAAAGGAATGGACAAGGTCTGAAGGAGCCGGAGTGCTAAGGACTGAGACAGCAGCAAGCGGACTCTCAGTAACCTCTAGTCGGTAGATGCAAGTCTGAATAGCTAGCAGGCGGAAAGACGTCGCCAACCCTTAACCCGGCAGTCAAAACGATTTTAGCCGACCGACCCGGTGTAACCCGGCCCCTTAGGCTCCTTGCTCTGGGCCGCCAAACCGACCACGTGCCCGGCGGTCGATGCCGACTTGGCGGGGTTGGCGGAGTCCGACGTAAATCGGTGGTCATCACATCCGCGATGATACGCGAAATTCCTCCGGGCGGAATGGCGACTAGAGAAGAGGGGCTGGCCCCAAAAAAGAATGGACAAAATCCGGAGCCAAAGAAGGTGCCGAATAGAAAAAGTACAAAGCAAGACACGAGACGTCAGAGGGAAAGCTAAGTACCCACGAGTGAGCAGCAGCAAGTCCGAGTAAATCGCAGCTGGGGAAGAGGCATTCCGCCTAGACCCAGATGCAGCAGCCATTGCGCGGCCAGCTCGCGAGTGGACTGCGTGAGCCATGAAGCGCTGGAACGAGACCGACAGCCGCATGCGAAATACCTGCGCTGGCAAGCCGGCAGCATTGAAGCTGGGCAGCTCCCCTGGCAGACCCGGCCGCCGATCAATGGCCTGCCGGGCAAGCGGCTGGAGGAGATCCAGCCAGCTACTACCAAAAGCCCCGCGGATGTCAATGGCCAGTGCCGCGAATTCATCACCAGCAGGGTGGTCGGCGTACTTACGCTCCTTGCCACGGGGCAGAATTTCTTCAACCACTCCGGACTTTTGGACCTTCTTTACTCCTATTAGCTGGGCTCTTATAGCGACTGCCTTCTTTTGGAAGAGCTATTTCTTCTGACTACTTCTGCTGTTATCACCTCTCATCAGTAGCAGTCGACGGTGGTTGCGTTGGTCCTCGTTTCTGTAACTTGCTCGAGAATAGTGTTTTTCAAGAACATGCACGGCAGTTGGATGTGCTTCCTGCACATCCTCCCAGAACAGAAGAGGCATAAAGTGCAGCAACTGCAGGTGAACACCACTCCGCATGCATGAATATGTGAAACCGCTGAGCTCCAGCCACTCGGCTCGAGGTGACGACATGAGTGGGAGATAGGCCGGCCCGCCCGAGGTAACGACATGACGTCGAGGACCACCTGTGCTCGACGTGCTCGCTCACAAGGTGTTTGAGCGTCTATTGGCAGAGGTCACGGAGAGAAGGCGCGCGGTGCACATAAAATTGAAAGGGAGGCCAATTCTAGCCTTACAAATGACCTGTTAACTGGGTAATGAGCTGGGTAAGGGGGACACTGAATGATTCCGAGTGAGCACATGCATATCTGACAAGCTATACTGAGGCGCCAAACCTCCACCACGGAAGCCATTAGCCTGTGCTAATGCACGACCAGCACGCTGGTGTATCGCGAGTGCCTGGGAGCGTTGTAGACTCAATGATAGCCGCATTCTATAGCATGCAACAATGGCTTGCGGGACGCTAGAATGCCCCAAGCTACGCGCCCGACTACGTCGGCGGGCATCGACATGCAGTGCCAGGCGATGGAGGAGGGAAGACCACTTCATTCCGTAGCCGCCGTAGATGTCCACGGCGCATGGGAAGAAGTGGTCGTCACGGAGAGATAGTTTCGACGTCTTGCTCCTTGCGGGCGTGATGGAAAGCAAGCGCGGCCAGATTAAGTGGTGGCTGGGAGAGGCCAGCCCAAAGGAATGGACAAGGTCTGAAGGAGCCGGAGTGCTGAAGGACTGATGGGAGCGCCCAGGGTCACTGAGCGGGTCAGGATGTGATGTACAAGCGTAGACGTGCTCTGTACTTAGCCGCTCAGGCCCTCCACCACTCAATACACGCATTACGCATGTCGTTTCCCCCCCACCTCCCGCCATCGCCCGAGCTCGCACGCAGCGGCAGCGCCGCCGACGCCGCCGCCGCCGCCGCCGCCGCCGCCGCCGCTAGCGGCCGAGGATCGTGCTTGCCTGTCCGCATTGCGACAAAGGCCGCCGCTGGGCCGCGCACGGCGGCGGAGGGCCCCGCGCCGCGCCCCATCAGCGAGGCGGACGTGCANTCGGCTCCGCTGCGGTGGCAGGCTGCCGGTGCGGGCGCTCAACCAGGCGTCCAAGGATCCGAGGCCGGACGACGGCGGCGGCGGCGGCGGCGGCGTCAAGGAGGCTGGCGCGCGGCCGCCGCCGCCGCTGCGCCTCCGGCTTTGGGACCGCACCGGCAAGAAGCTGCTGGACGGCCTCTCGAGGGAGGTGCAGCAGCACATCCTGCTGGAGGAGAGCGACGGCGAGATCAAGGTGCAGGTGGACGTCCTCTTCGTCGTCGTCCTCGTCCCCCTCCTCGTCGCGCTCTCCCGCCTCGGGCACTACGCCATCTACTTCCTCTTCACGCGCCCCGAGTACATGCAGCTGTAGCTTGCGGCTTTAGATGACGCCTCATTAGTGTGAGGATTGGTGACTGTGTCGTAGAACATTGCTTGCGAGGGTAGCCTTGCGAGCAGCAGCATTGGTCTAGCAGCTATCGTGCGTAGCTCGTGTATAGCCAGGCTGGGTGACCGTGGTTCGTCGGTCTCGGCCACTATGCAGGGTGCTTGATAAGCCCTGTCAGGCTCATTGCTGTTCATTAGCAGCCAGATAGTAGTGTTTCTCACGTTGTGGTATGTGCTGATCAACACACAGGTTGCTTGTTGCTTGTTGTCTAAGTATTTGATTCTCTCAGTATGACAACGAAATGCATACCCACCTGGCAGTACTGCAGAGAGTAATGTGCAGAGTAGTTGATTGACAACTTGGCATAGTGGAGTTGGAGTCTCATCATTATTCTGGCCTGCGAATTGGCCTCCCAACTTGGGCATCCCACCTCAGAACAGCAGCAATGACCTCTTATGCATAGACTTTGATCATGTACTCCTCTAAGAAGTACACTGGCCATTCCATCAGCTCATCGTTCCCAGCACTAACAGCAGGCTGCTGCAACAGCCGTGCCCAATTGTACGAATAGTAATTACTTCCAATGAGAGTAGGATGCAGATAATCAGCTCAGTCGAGCTACCCATGACCTGTTAGACCTGTTAGAGTCCGACTCTTCAAATCATTGTGATAAGCGACTGTGCACTGCGTGCCCCAGGGCGGCATAGCCAGGCCCGCAAGGGACAGTCCAATGCTGTGCAACTGAGCTTGCACTCGTGGCGGGGGCTTTGAGGCTCATTCATAGACAGCACAGCGGCCTCAGCCTACGAGAAGCCATGGGTTGGCAAGCTGCCAAGACCCTGCATCACCTGTCCTTGCCGGAACTGATGCTGCTGCTGCTGCTGCTGCTGCGACTGCTGCTGCTGCTGCTGCTGCTGTGACTGCTGCTGATGGAGCTGGCCATAACCTTGCTGAACTGCCTTATAGCCCTGGCCTCCGACTGTGCCTCCAGCTTGCTGGTTGGATGATGGCTGCCCTCCAGAGTTGGGGCGGAAAATGACCATATCCTGCACATGCAGGTGAATCCATTGTATGTCGTGATCAAGCTATTTTGGCATGGGCTCAATGAGCAGATTGGTAGCAAGTTCAGGCATGACTGTGTCCATGTCATCAGTGGAAGGTGCTGTCTGACACCATTGTCAGAACCGTGTAGAACGTAACCCGGGCACAGTGCATCAGTGCATTCTCACAGCTTGTAACCCTGCACGACTGCTCTTCATGCTTCACTATTGAGACAGTGGAGCAAGCAGATCAACTTTGCCTGCTGTGACAGGCCTGCACAATAGAAGCAAGCCACTAAAACATGCTCACCTTTGGAAATAGCATCCCAATCATTCGACCGGGTCTATTAGGGGCTGCAGCCAGCAAAAGAGTGTGTGATGGAAGCTGGATGACTGCACACTGAAAAAACGCGGGCATACATGTTGGAAGTAAGGACACACAACAGCTCAGTGACACCTGCATGTGTAGAGTATGAGTATGACTGGAAGATGGTGTAAAACTTGTCAGCTCTCATGGGATCGTATTTTAAGGATGCACGCCGATAGCTTTGCCCTGCTGCGTCCTTCGTCTTCAGCGCGGGATTCAGCTAAAACAGGCTGAGTAGTGGCTAGCATGACAATCTCACTCGAACCATACCAGCTTCCTCTCGGCCATCTGGGATAAGAACCCGTGTTGTTGGAGGGGCTTGAAAATGAGAAGCTCGGCCTTGCCCTGGTACTCCCTATTCATGAATCCAGGGTAATTACAATGCTACAGAAGACTGCCGCACACAAGATGAAATTTTTTCTGAGCCCTGACACATCCTTTGCTAGGCTTGCGACGCTAATCAGGTACACAGAAACACAGTCCATACTTGCTGTTCATGTAGTCCTTGTTGATGAGGCGCATGATCTGCATCGTAGGAGGCCAATCATCTGCCAACCTGCAATCAGTACAAGCTGGGGCATCAAATGAAGCATGAATCTCAGAACGTACCCTTACACCTGGGCTTCAATTCCAGAGACAAACTCATATGTCATCACTAGAAGACAACCAATCTCACTTGGCAGCTGATGTTGCTTGCGCGTAGCCCTGCAAGTAGGCACATGAAGCAGAGGTTAGCAATCCAAGAAGCAGGGAAAGCTGTGGCAGGAGTGCGCTTGGCTGCACAGCAGCCGCAGTGCTTGCAAGCTCAACCATGATCATCTCCTTGCCAAGAGTGAGTGCCAACCACATAGCAAACGCAAAATAATTCAAGGGAGATTCCACCTGCATTTTGCAGAGAGCAACAGGCTGCCCCTGCCTCTGTCCAGCCAGGAGACCCTGCAGGTCACTCACAGGGTCAAAAGAGAGTGAGCGCACACAAGCAAAGCAATGTGCATGTTGGTCCATGGTGGGTCCCAGGAACCCACCTAAAGACAATACGTCATTTAGGTGACATTGTGGACATCCATTTGAGAGGCTGTTTCAGATTCTGATGCCTGCCAGTGCCAGGTCTTGCCTTGTCTTGTGAATGAAAGAAAGAAGAACTGCATGGACGATGTGATCCAAAATTCTGGGCGCCCTCACCTCCCAAATTATGGTATGTTTGTTATATCCCGTGCCAGGGGCCTGCTGCTGGGGCACCTGCTGCTGCGTCACGTGCTGCTGCATGCCCGGGGTCACAGTGGACGAGCCGGCCAGGCCCCCAAGCTCAGGCGCCATCAAGCCCTGGCTGCTCAGGCCCCCCAGGTTCGCCATCATGCCGTGGCCGCCGAGCTGCCCGGATTCTGGCGTGGGCACCACCCCGGGCGTCGGCATCATGGTCGACGTCTGCACCATCCCCGGCGTCGGCACCATGCTGGACGTCGACACCAGGCCAGGTGTCGGCATCATGCCGGGCGTGGGGACCATTGTCGAGAGCGTGCCCATGTTGCCCATCCCCAGGCCCTGGCCCTGGCTGCCGCCCAGCCGCGTCGAGGCCATGGACGGCTGGCTCAACGCCGCCTGATTGACGCCGGGAAGCGGGCCGGCCTTGCCGTAACCGCCGGCACCTTGGGCCAGTCCCATGCCCGCGCCGCCGGCTTGACCAAGCCCCACGCCGCCGGGCTGGCCCATGCGCATCATGTTCTGGCCCATGCCCAGGTTGCCCTGCGCCATGCCCACCTGCTGCGGCACGCCCATGTTGCCCTGGCCCAGGCTGCCGAGGCTGCCCTGCGTCATGGCGGCGCCCTGGCCCATGCCGTAGAGGCCGACATTGGCGGTGTCGGCAGCACCCATGCCCATGCCCACGTCCGCCAGCGCCGCTGCATCCTTCAGGCCGCTGACGCCGACGCCCTGGTTGCTGCCAAGGTGGCTCAAGTCCATCATGCCCAGGCCGCTTGGCCCCAAATGGAAGGGCTGCTGCGACAGATTGGACAAGGCTGTCCCCTGCGATGACATCGACGGCGTCGGCGACCCTGCTGCCTCTCGAGGAGGCCTGATCTGAGGTGCGCCTGCACTGCTGGCGGAGATTGGCTGCATCTGCGGCATGTGGGGAACGCCCAGTCCGAGCTCCTGTGCATTGATTGGCAGAATATACAATTTAGCTAGTGTTCAAAGAGTGATGTTGACAATGTCAAAAGAAGGCATACTATGACTGCTGTGCATGTGGTGTGTGAACTACCTAACATCATCTGCTTCGCAGACAAGCAGGCCCAAACTGAACGAAGACTGGGGTGCAGCAACGAAGCACCTTCTTCACGGAGGCTCCCATTGGAAGCGCTCCTGGCGGACGTACTTGCGGAGCTATAAGACAGTGACAGAATTCTCCGAGGACGGGGTAAGAAACTTCTGCAGTGCGCCCTCCTCACATGCAAATGTGCATCAAGATTGGCGAGCCGCTTCTGAGAGTTGTGTTGTGTATATTGCTGATGGATAATAGGGAAATGGATGCAAAAGCATAAGGTTGGTCCTCCGTGATCATATACATACGTGACTGAAAGCGATCCGCTTGTAAGGCTCCCACAGGGGGCCCTCCCATCTGGGCGCCCAGCAGCGCCGGCTGGGGAGGCGCGGGCAGCGGCGGGGCCTGGCTCGCAACGGCCACCTGGCCCTGGAGTGCCCCGTCAGTGGCCCTGGTGGCCGGCGGAGCGCCGGTGACACGGTGCAGTGCGACCCGCGCCGCCAGGAAGCCCTCGGAGAGGAGGACGAGGTGCTGAGGGTACTGCTTGAGCGCGTCCGCCATGGGCTCCGCACTTCGCAGGTTCCTCTTGCCCTGAGTGAAGCAGGAAATCTGAGGCATTTAGACACGGAAGATAAGGGCACACATGGAAACGTGACGCAGATCACTGCGCAGCAAGTTGCTGGCGATCAACACCGATGACTGGCTGACAAAAACAATGTTAGCTCAGAGGGACACAAATTTTTCACCTAAGTGCGGCGTAAATTGGGTGCATAACATTTTCCACTAGGACCATCATGCCATGCATGCACTGCAGTGCAGGGTGACGCAACCAACAGTGCAGTACATGCCAAGCCAAGGCCAAAGATGTCTTCTGGCATGACCTTGTTGTACACTTCCTTGAGGGCCTGGATTTGCCGCGGAGCGATGATGGACAGGCTCACTGCGCACTGCACAGGGCAGGTCGACACGAGACCATTTAGACGAAGAAGAATGATAATCGGCCATTTGGGCTAGAAGCCCTCCTTCACTTGCGTACAACAGCGCCCTTTTGCCTGGGATGAGGGGGAGCTCAGTGTACATCACTGCTTGGAGGGGTGACAGCAGAGGCAGGGAGCCAGCATTTGCGTGGTCTTGTCCAGATTCAGTTGCACTTTCAGAGGGAGTGGCAAAGAATGTAGGGCTCAAGAAGATTCTTCAGAGCTTGAGGCCGCAAGACAAGAGGTCTAAGGGTCCTGGTTCAGAGGGTCTTGGGCTCGGGTTTGAGAGAAAGTTGGGGGCGTAGTTAGTGGACCGATTTGTTTAGGCCATTGCTTGGACAGGCTCAAGCACCTGCGCAAAGGCCTGGCCCAGCGTCACGGCGTCCGCGAGCCACCACTGCTCAATGCCGTCCGTTGGGGGCGCGTTACCTGAGCAGGCGGGCTCAAGCTCCATGAGCTCGCAGGCCTGCCTTTGTGATGGCTGTGATCAATGTGGTCTGCAACTATGGAGGACAAGAACGGCCGAGCAGGCTGACCTGCCAGGGCCAGAACTGGCGGGCGGGCGATTGGTGTGGCCAGCTTGCGCGGGCCCGAAGCCGAGACGAGGACCACGTGCTTCTGGCGCTCGATGCCTTGCTGTGGCGGCGGCGTCACCACCGGGCCGGGGCAGCAGAGCTGCAGTGCCGAGCAGCCAGCACCAGAGAGGCGCAGGCATGTCACGACTCTCGGATGCGGCAATCAGGTGGAAAGGCTTGCAAGAGCACGTCCACTGACCAGCAGCGCCTCAGCCAGAGCCTCGGCAATGGGAGCCTCGCCGGAGCCGCCGCCGGAGAACGCGAGCGTGTCCAGCCAGCCGGAGAAGACGTCGAGGTCCAGCGTCCAGCCACTCTGCTGCATCATGCACTCTGCGAGAGCGCAAGCAGCGGCACGACAGGCCGCAGGCGCACAATTGAGTCTACGCTTCTCCAGGTCCTTCTCCTCTTCTTGAGTACTCCTCCCTCCTCCAACCCGAACCCTAACCCTAAAACCCCAAACAATGAATCCTAAACCCTAAAGCGCTACAGGATGTGGAGCAGGGCATGGAGGTGAGCGACAAAGGGGCGGCGAGTGGCTGAAGGGCGGCCGCTCCCACCCGAGTGCAGGCCATAGTTGTGGAAGACGATGAGCGCCATCTCGCCCGGCGGGACTTGCAGCTTCTGCGCGGGCTCACCACCGGCGCTCGCCCGTCAAGGGCGCTCAGCCGAGGGATGCAGCCATGGCCAGACGGCCAGGCTGCGGCTCGTTCTGCCGCAGGCGTGGCTGCAGCGCAGCTCACCTGGCCCGCATTGTCGTACCCAGCGAAGGCCCTGCAGGACCGCGCAGCGCCAGGGCTCAGGCGCGGCGGCGCGAGGCAGTCCTCCTGTCAGCTCTGGCGCACGAAGGAGTGCGGCGGCGGCGGCGGCGGCGGCGGCAGCGGCGGCGGCGGCGGCGGCGGCAAAGGCGGCAAAGGCGGCACCTCGCGATCTTGTCGACGTACTCGCGGCGCAGGAGCGGCCACGCGGCGCCCAGGGCGGCGTTGCCCTCCACCACGAGCACCAGCTGGCGCTGGGCCACCATGGCTCACGCCGCCGCCACCGCCGCCGCTGCCGCCGCCGCGGGCGCCAGAGCCGCCACGTCGAGTACCTGGTACGGCACGGGGTGCTGCGACTTGACCTCGAATGTGACGGCCTGGCAGTGGCAGGACCCCTCGAGCAGCATCTTCCGGCGGCGGCGGCGGCGGCGGCGGCGGAGGTCGCGGCGGCAAACGCGGCGGTTTTGGCCGGGGACAGTTGTCCCTCGGCACGGAGGTCCTCCTCCGGAACTCGAAGCCCAGTGGCTGTGATGATTCCAAACTGATTCCATTCTTTTGGGCTGGCCTCTCACAGCCACCAGTCAAGTTGGAAGCGGTGTTCTCTCTAAATCCAATCCTTAGGCCAAAACCTCGCCTCGCCCCCGAGAAAACAGATATAGCTCTTCCAATCTGGGGAAGGGGCGCGTTGCGTGTGATAGTGTGCAATGAGAAGAGGCAGGCCTAAAGCCAATGCACTGTTCAGGCATTGCAAGACAAACGGCTGCGAGAAGAAGTTGCTCTCAAAATGTGGGCAAGGGCTGTGACAAGCCAGCCCGAACAAAGTTTGGACAAGGTTCGAAGGGGCCAAACTACGAAGGAGCCAGAAGCGCTATCTCAGAACGCTCACCCGATTGCTTTCTGTATGTGGTCAGTGTAAGGAAGACAACACTCGACCTGCAGCAAACAAGCAAGCGCGGCCAGATTAACTGGTGGCTGGGAGAGGCCAGCCCAAAAGAATGGACAAGGTCTGAAGGAGTCGGAGTGCTAAGGACTGAGACAGCAGTAAGCGGACTCTCAGTAACCTCTCGTCAGTAGATGCAAATCTGAGTAGCTAGCAGGCGGAAAGACGTCGCCCTGACGGAAGCCGGAGGCCGCCGCCAGAGCGCGGCCTGCGCGCAAGT
>WELB01000013.1:933870-955339 GCA_009602725.1 Spirogloea muscicola
GATGGCGTGAGCCGCGCGGGGCGCCGCCATGGACGACCTGCGGGGAGGCGCGGGCGAGCTCGAGCGGCCGCCGCCGCCGTGGCTGCCGCCGCAGGGCAGTCCGCTCGAACCGGGCCAGTCGTCAGAAGAGTCGCCGCCGGGCGGGCCGGGGCGGGCGCTGCCGCCGCAGGCGACGCTCCCGCCGGGGCAGGTCGGACATGGCTGGCGCGAGCCCCTGTCCGCGGGCCCGTCGCCGCCTGCAGGGCCTTACGCTGGACCGCCTGGCTTGCTTGGCGGTGCTGGCCCCCCCTTGCCTCCGAGGAGGCACATCCACGTGCCGCCACAGCGCCCGCTGCCCCACACTTGGATGATCGTCGCCGTCGGGCCCTGCATGCTCGTCACCATCATCTTCATCTGCGTCGGCACCGGCATGGGTCTCGTGTAAGCATCTCACCTCTCAGCTGGCTTAGCTTCACATTCTGAAGCTTCGGAGTAGGCATACATGACGTGGTGAAGCAGCTGGCGCAGTATCAATCTCTGCAACGAGATCAAGGAGCAGTTGACATTCTTCAGGCTGGTCAAACGTCAGGGTAGAGGAGGTTGCTATCTATTATCTTGACATGCTGCCGTTGACATGATCTTGCACGCAGTCGTGGTCTATGGCATGAGCTGCAAGCCTTTCCCTTACTTGCGTCTGTTAGAGTCGGGACTGCTCCAAGGACCTCTGATGGTGACGGCCCTCCGACACGGGCTCTTATTGCTTTGGCATCGTACTTAGTCACAGGAAGGCTCCTGCTTGGTGAATATATGCAGTTTTGAGATCCTCCTGAATTGCTGCAACTGGTGTGCAGGTTACCTGCGCTTGACGGTGGTGGCCTCCGGACGGCCTTCTACATTGCTCTTGGAGTGTGCACTGGCGTCTGCCTCATCTTCTTGGTCATTGTCAACCAGGTTGATCCTGGCGTCATCAAGCCTCTGCCATACAAAGGTGCACCTTAACATCCCTTGGCGCCATCTGAGAATTTTAACACCCGCTATGCTATGCACGTAATCTCCTCTTCACTCCAATGGACAGCAGGACAACAATAAGGTGTGCTTGCCGGACCTTTTTTACGTCTTTTGTCATATGCACCTGGTCTCGGCTATCTGTATGTCAATTCAGTAACTGCAGGCATCGAATTGCTGGCAGATGAGAAGCTGGTGCGTATTGAAGCTGGGGAAATGCCAGAAGGTACTTACATTGACCATTACGGCCAGCTCTGCCAAAAGAGGCCTGCAGCAGATGGTCATGGCATTATTGAGGAGCGGTACTGCTTGACATGCAACATTTGGAGGCCCCCTCGTGCCAGTCACTGCCGGAAGTGTGGTCACTGCATGGAGGTATTTGGTGAACCTTTTTGTGTGAAAGTGCATTTTACACAAGTCGAGGAGTACAGCTGTTGAGATGAAGGCTTGTGACTTTGCGCACAACTGAGAGCACCATGCGGAGTGCATAAATCTCCGAGACATCTCGACAATGCAATCTTGTTGATGCTTACAGTAGTTGTGTTGTCTTTCTTCTTATTCTTGGTGGTGCAGAAATTTGACCATCACTGTGGAATAGTGGGCACCTGCATTGCCAGAAAGAATCAGCGCTTCTTTGTGGTCCTTTTGACCCTTGGTACAATAGTAAGTCATCCTGTTTCCATACTATCTACATATTTCTCTCCTGAAAGCTATCCCTCTACAGTAAACTGCAGGCTATTGCATGCAGTAACACTCCTACATTGCTGACTGCAGGGGGCTGCACTGCTGCTTGCTGCCTGCATCATTTGGCTGGTCCAGCAAGCCTGGCACGGGTAAATTGTGAGACTCAGAAAATCTGATACTCATAGAACCAATCTTGTACCTCTGCGATTATTACAAGTGAAGGAAGAAGTCCTTGTAGCATCGGATATTGCACCACCTGCATTTGACACAGTGACTTGATGTTTGTCAATCGTCTATCTCCATTTAGATGAGTGACAGACCAGATTGAGTTGCTATACGAGGTGTTGTACTGAGCTAGTAAAGACAATCTTGTGATGTGGGGTACAGGACACATCCATGGAAATACTGGAGAACATATGTTGTGCTGCTACTTGGCTGCCTATACCTCTACACCTGCTTTGCTGCCGTCTTCACCCTGCTTCACTGTGCTCTCCTCTTTTGCGGTCAGCGTCTCAATTAAGTCTTCCTGGTCCCAGAGATATTCTGCTTTTCCTTTGTATGTGGATACCTTGTCATGAAATATCAAATTCAAGTGAAGTGTGTTGTCAGTCATAAAGATGTCAGGGGCAAAGATAAGTCATATTGATCGTCACTTATGAGTAGACGGTCACATTAAGCAACAATAGAGACTGACTTGCCTCGTTGACTCTAATCTTTGCAGACGTCACAACGAAGCAGTACATACAGGCCCGCCACGCAGGGCAAAGGCTACCAAAACACACATTTAGTGAGCTCCTGCAGAATGCCAAGTATATGCTGTTTGCCGATATTGGCTGGAGATTCTCATCCAAGCTTGGGCCGCAGTGCCATAATTATCCGTCTCAGCAAACTCCTCCGGCCCCTGCTGCTTCCACCAATTCTGTGGAAGATTCAGTGGTGAATGATATTGGCAATGCTGTGCCAGAATGAGAGTACATCATCTGCCCTTCATTTGCACGGGTGCATATTGGCCACCCAGCAAGCTTTTATCATAGTAGGCTGCTCGCACAAAGATTGCTAGCTAGCAAGCAATCAAGGATCCAATTCTACCTGTGGGCGTGATGTAATTGCGCAAGGCCATCTGGTGCTGGGTACATGACTCGATATTGAGTGGGATGCGTCTGGGCGAGGTGCATGTGAGCCCGAGGCTGGCTGGCAAGCCGACATTGCCACATGGAGGCTCTGCTGCGGCTTAGCATACGTTTAAGAGCGAGAGCGCCCAGGAAGGGCCCCATGACAATGCGAGACAGACTCTTCCCCATGACAAAGGGCGTCGATTGCTGATGGCTCTTATCACAGTCCACAACTGCTTCCTCCTGTGTTGTCAGACTACACACGACTGCACTCTAGTCCTACGAACCACCCCGTCGTCGGCTAGGTACACTTGCTATCTTCCGTAGCGCGAGGTACGAGGTTACGCTGTCATTGTCGCGAGTGTCGGGTGCGTTTCAGTGGCTGGTTTCGGTACGCCTGGCCCCGAGTGGAGCGGCCAAGCGGCCCTTTCGAACAGGGGGAGCCTCGTGGGCAGATCCACCATCTTAAGCTGTGGCGGCCGCGTGGCACCGGAGTGGGGTGGCTGGGCCGCCGGGAGGGGAGAGGCTCTCGCCCTTCTGGCGAGGGCTCTGAAGTTTGATCTTGCTGAATCTCACACAATGGATCAGAGCGTCGTCCTCTCTGATTTTTGATTTTACAGTTCAATGACGGAATGATGGGCGCAGCGGCCGCGCCTTCCGGGGGAGAGAGGGAGGGAGGGTGGGGGAGGCTCTTGCTGGCCCTGAAGGCCCCTCTGGCAGCTCGGTGTCGCCGCTACACCCGCCGCCGCCGCCGCCGCCGCCGCCGCCGCCGCTGACTCCGGCGGAGAGGCTGCTACTCAGCCCGCAGAGCGCTTGAGGCCGGGGACCCGGCAAGGCGGGGGCGGCGAGAGCAGAGCGAAGCACGCACGGCGGAGGCCAGGGAGGGCGAGACAACGGGCGGGCGCTCGCAGGCGGCCATGGGGCCCTCGGCGGCGGCGGCCGGGGCGGCGTGTTCGCCGTGACGAGGGTCACCGGTCGGCAGGGCGGCGGCCGCGACAATGCTGCTCCGCGTGGGCCTCGCCGCAGGGCTGTCCGTCGCGGCGGTCACTGTCCAGAAGCTCAAGCAAGGGCACCGGGATGGTGAGCGCGGCGAGCGCCTGCCCTGGCCAGGCGGCGGCGGCGGCACGCTGCGGCTCCGCACTGACCCTGGCGACGCCTCCAGAGCTTCTGCTTCCAGGCGCAGGCCCATAGGCCGGTGCCTATGCAGTGAGCTAGCCTTGATATGACTGAGTGGCGTCATGTATTGGACGCCCACTGAGGTGAAAGGCTTGGACGTCTGCAGATGAGGCCGGGCCCCATGGCAAGCGCGGCAGAGTGGCGTCGAGGGAGGATGCAGCCGAGCAGCACGACAGGGAGGAGCTTCAGGACAAGGTTCTGCCGCCACGCTCACTCGGGCAGTGTGACTCGCAGGAAGCCGCTTGCTCGATTGGCCTCACCTGTGCTTGCAGCGCTCAGGTCCGGCTCCCGTGAGAGACAGGCGAGGGCAAGGGCTTGGACCTGACGCCGTCTCGCTGTGCTGCAGGAAGTGGTTGTCACAGCAGACAACCTACTACTGCCTGAGCTGAATGAACTGTTCGACAAGGATGAGCTGGACCACAAGGCACTCCTGGTGGAGGACGACGGTACAGACGATGAATCCAGCCAGGGAGGTGGCCAAGAGGACGAGGATAGTGATGGTGAGGAGGAGAACGAGGAGGAGGGTGAGGTCGAGGAGGAGAGGAGGAGAAGAGGAGAGGACTCTCTGTACAACCCCCTTGGCGACGAGGTCCTGGAGCTCTGGGACCTGCGAAACACGGTGGAGGCAATGCGGGAACGAGAGGTCAAATTGGAGGCTGAAGTGAAAGAGCTCTACGAGCTGAAGCGTAAGGAGGAGGAACTTCGGGAGCAGACTGCTGCCATTGAGCAGGAAAGACAGGAGGTATGCTTGCTTATTAAGTCCTACATTCAAAGTCTGGCAATCTGTGGGTTGGGGATTTGGGTGGGGAGCGCAAGGGGCAGGCAGGCGAAGATGGACAAAGAAAGGGAGGGAGGGAGGTGATAGCAGGGGGATAGAATTGTGTGAGAGAATCAATGGTGAGGATGGGAAGGCTTGGTGGCATCTCTGCAATTTTGCTCCTGCATTGTAGCAAGCGTACAGCAAGCTATTACTGACGTATACCTTGGGTTGCCCCTGCTTCCTACAACGTTATGCTTGAAATGTGGGCTCTGGAATGGGCAACATGCATTGCCCCTGGTGCCCATATGGTTGTGCTTTGAGGAATGGCTCGACAAGACATTTCTGAAGAGCTGCTCATGAAAGTGCAGATGACGGTGTTAAGGAAGGGGCTAGCGGACGTCGCTGCTCGAGAGCAGCGGGTGGTCAAGGAGTTGGAGGACTTGAAGAAGGTTCGAAGGGAGCTGGTGGAAGCGAAGGCGCGGGAAGGAGAACTGCAGAAGCAGTTGAAGGAGGGGTCGACGGCCAGTGAGGTTGTCCTACTCAAGAAGGTGGTCGCTGACATGAAGGCCAGAGAAGAGGAAGTGGAGGCCAAGGAAAAGGAGTTGGAGAAACGGGCCCAGGTGTTGAGCTTGACCTGGGTGGACTGACAAGCATGCAGAGTGCAAGGCTGTTCACAGTTGCTTTTGCTACTGCTAGATGGGTACATTGCTATATGGGTTTACAATGTATGGGTGTACTGCCAAGATCTGATGATACCCAGTCATCATGGCAATAGTCTAGCAGGACTCTCGTGTTGTTTAGGGATGCAAGGCTGATACCTTTGTGGGTTGTGTCAGGCGACCAAGGACAAGGACATGGATGTGGTTGAGCTCAGGCGGGGTAACAAGGAGTTGCAGCTTCAGAAGCGAAAGCTCAGCGTGCAGCTAGCTGAGATGGAGAACCGCCTCTCTCGCTTCGCCGTCCCTGAGGTTGGAGGATCTACTAGTGTACTCTAGAATCACTTTTGACTTTAATGCATGGGATCGGCATATGACAAGTACTCATGTATCATGCATGGCTGAAATAAAGGCGCGAGACCAATGCATGCTCAGTACCTACCTGGATGAGGTAGCAGCTGGCACTTTCGGTCCCAGCTGCCAAATAAGTATTAAGTCGTGTGCATCTTCCTGATTGATGCTTCTCGTCATTGTGAGTTTTCAAATGCAGAGCCAGCTAGTGCTTAAGGCCCAAGCAGAGTCAAAGATGCTGCGGCAGAGAATTGTGGACCTGAGGAGACAGGTTGAGGCCCTGCAGAACAATCGCTTCAGCGAAGTAGAGGAGCTTGTTTACCTTCGGTGGGTGAATGCATGCCTCAGGTGAGTGGGAAAGGCCGTCACACAACAATCTGATAGCATAGTGAGAACTTTCTCCTCTGCTTGTCGCTCTGACTGTAGGAGTGGCGCAGTGGGTGTGCTCAACATTCTTCTTGCAGCTTGAACTAGATCATGGCCAGTGCATGGTCTGAGTAGTTTGCAGGTACATCATTCGCTGCTCCCAGGTTGTTACAGCTGCAGCTTGTTATGTACCACATGCTAAATCCATCATCTTCTTTGAACAGATATGAACTCCGCGACTTCAAGGCACCACCAGGGAAGATAACGGCCTTGGATCTTGGTCATAGCCTCAGCCCACGGTCGCAGGTGCATATCTTGTCCCTTGTAATATTCTGTGAATACCGTGCCTATCTTCAAGTGCTTGAAGCTGAGATATCAGATGTGGGTACAGTTGTGAGAGCTTGACAAAAGAAGGGATCAAATACATTTGTCAGACCATTATTCCAGCCAAGTCTCTGGAGCTTGGGGAGTAGTGCTCATGTTGTGATAGCTAGTCGTTTTGTTGCATAACTTGACCCAGCTATATCATGTATCTGCAGGAGAGAGCAAAGCAACTCATGCTTGAGTATGCTGCACCAGAAATCCTGGCCATGAGGGCAAAGGAGCAGATGGAGAATGGCTTTGTGCCAGAAGAGCTCGATGCTCGAACGTTGTCCATGGCCTTTGCTTCGGAGATTGCAACAAGCAGAGAGAGGGAAAGAAGAGAGGACCCCTTCTTAGACTCCCCCGACAGGGCGAGCCCTGGCGGCAGAAGGGCTGCGCGGCTCATGCGCAAGCTCAGCGGCAAGTCCTTCTCTCTCGGCAGACGAGACAGCACAGACGGCAGCGAGGCAGACAGTTTCGACAGCGGGGACATTGCAGGGTGGGGCTCTGGTTTTGCCCCCTCAGAGGAAGCAGCAGCAGGTTTGCGGCCTGACGCGGCCAACGGTTCTGGGAGCTGGTCGGCACGGCACACCAAAGATGCGAGGGGCATCTGGCTGTACAACAAGGCCGGCGGGCCAAGCGCCGAGAATGGGCACGAGCTGCCACAGGACGAGTTGGGCAGCCCCGGACCTCAAGCGACTGCCAGCCCCCGGCAGGTCGGGGCGTCGCGCCTGGCAAGCAGCTCAACCGAGGCTGCCGCAGGTGGTGGAGAAGAGGCTGCTGAAGCTCGTTCAGCAGGAGTTGAGACGACAACTTCAGGAGGTGGTGATTCCATGGGTGGGGTGGAAGCTAGCAACAGCCAGGAGCAGACTGGAGAGAAGGTTGCGAATGGACCAAGGTCAGCAGCCCCATGTGGCTAACGTGTCAGCAACCTTCTACTGTACACAGAGATCCTTGATTTAGAGATAGTATGTGGGTTTAAGCCAGCTCTGCTCCATAAGCAGTGTGGTGCTGTCACCTTCCACGCGGGGGAAATGCTTGACGTTTGTTGGCCCTTTCGTTGGCCTTGGCACGTGCAGCAGGTTGCCTCCCTTGAGGATCAACTCCACGCCCGCTGGTAAGGTGGCAAGCAGTGGTGCGGCAGCTACGACGGCGCTGACTGGCGTGGCAGCCTCTTACCAGCTCATGTCCCGCTCGGTCAGCTCCAGTGCTGTCAACCAGAAGTACCCCACTTTCAAGGACCGCAACAAAGCCCAGCTGGAGGCCGCCGTCGAAGGGGGCGGCAAGAAGCTGCCAGTGACAGACAGCAAGGCCGCGCTGCCTCTACGCGAGCCGAGGAAAGCAAGGCCGCCTCCGAAGCTGACGCAAGGCCCCTTCGACGGGCCGGCCAGGGCTCTCGTGGGCCGTGGGGGAGCTCCTCCACCGCCTCCGCCGCCGCCGCCGCCGCCTCCTCGACCAGGAAAGGCAGGGGGCCCGCCGCCTCCGCCACCTCCACCTCCTAAGGGCAGGAAAGACGAAGTGGGAAACGGCATGCAGAGGTCCCCAGAGGTGGTAGAGTTTTACCGCAGCTTGGTGACGCAGCGAGACAAAACAAGCCCTTCTGGCAAGGCTGGGGTTGAGAAGACTGGCGCTAGCTCCATCGATGCCAGAAATGACATGATCAGCGAGATGGAGAACCGATCCTCTCACCTTGCTGCGGTAAGGGTGCCACTCCAAGCTGCTTTCATTCATGACATCCGCAAGCCTTGCATCCTCGTTGCCACTTTTTGGACTTCTCCAGCCTACATTTACAAGAATTCCATCCAATGTAGGCACTTTATTGGGTGACCATCTTTCTAGTGCTTGACAATCTGCTAACAGCAGGCTTAATGGCTTGAATTTCTGCTTTGTAGATCAAGCAAGACGTGGAAGTGCAAGCAGATTTTGTCAATGATCTTGCTGCAGAAATCAGGGCAGCCTCTTTCACCAACATTGATGACGTGGTGGCCTTTGTCACGTGGCTTGATGACGAACTTTCCTTCCTGGTAGCTTGATTATCCAACTTTTTGCAGCTCAGCTGCTACATGAGTGAAACGGCGGATTTGTCTATTCTTGAACATCCATCATGTCATCCTCCAAGATATTGTGATGCATTTCTTGGAGATCAAGGGCAAGTTGTTCTTAGGCCTCGTCTTTTATGAATCCGATTGAGTTTCCCTGATGATCGTGGTGTGTGCACATTGCCTAGGTTGATGAGAGAGCTGTGCTTAAGCACTTTGACTGGCCCGAGGCAAAGGCGGACACGCTGAGGGAAGCCGCCTTTGAGTACATTGACCTGAAGAAGCTGGAGAGTGAGATGGTCAACTTGGAGGACACTCCTGACGTCGCAGTGGAGGCTGCACTGAAGGCTATGTTCAACATGCTTGAAAAGTGAGAACTCATACTGGCCCTTGTACGTAAGCAGCTCGTATCAAAGTCTTCAGGGGATTGGGTCATTACGTAGATGCGCCGAGCGTGCTTATTGAAAATTGTATTTCTTGGACTATCTAAAGGCTGCAAAAGAACGAGCTCTTGCAGAGTGGAACGCACTATCTTCGCGCTGATGAGGACACGGGACTTATCTCTCGTGAAGTACAAAGAGGCTCAAATCCCCATTTACTGGCTCCAAGATTCAGGGACTCTGTCTATCCTTGGCAAGGTGACGTACATTTGTCCACCTAGCTTGATGAGATGCTAACAGTACATATTGTATCAGTCGTGGATGCTCAGCCAGTAACTATGTCATGACTGCCCTTGTCCTGCATAATTTGCAGATTAAGCACGGATCAGTCAAGCTGGCTAGGCAGTACATGAAGAGAGTGGCGTCTGAGCTTGACAGCTTAGGGTTTGGCCCCGAGAAGGAACCTCTCCGAGAGTTTCTCCTTCTACAGGGCGTCCGATTTGCGTTCCGGGTCCATCAGGTAAGAAGCTCGCAGCAAGCAATCAAAGTGAGAAAACCCGCCAGTGAATCGCAGCACTGTGGTTGTCGAGACAACACAGAGCGGAAGACAATCAAGCCTACAGCTTGGTATGTCGAACACAGCATGTCTTTGATCGCAGACAGTCAGAGTAGCCTAATCTGGTACCTGTTGCTAGATTTTCAAGCAGAGCGTTGACAGTCGTTCTACTGACTTGCAGTTTGCTGGTGGCTTTGATGCTGAGAGCATGCGAGCTTTCGAAGAACTCAGAAATAGAGCGAGGGTGAAGGAGTCCGAAATGGACTCCGATGCACAGCCATCAGGGCGCAGGTCTTCCCTAGAACTTGCTCGGAAGTCTTTGGATTTGGTAAGGACAGTCTGATGCCTCTGTGCGCATGTTGCCTCCAAGGGAGGCTGCTTGAGGCGCGCAGCCTATTCAATGCATTTACCTTCTTGGTAGTGAGTAAGTCTGAGCAAATATAACAGTATCGTGCACAGAACGAGATTTAGGACACTGACAAGCGGGTGGTCAAAGTCTGCCTTGCTGACATGTACAAAGCATCACACTCGTCAGGATTATTTTTGTGAAGGGCATGTTGCCCAACAAGTGCTTTACGCCCGATGTTTCGTGTTGCATAAGATTGTAGTCCCGCGGTTGGAAAGGCCGTGGTCTGCTTCCTTGCATGCATCAATGGTTGTAGGACAATGTCGAGTAGCTGTATCAGACACTGCTCATCGCAAGAGCATTTCCAGGACCACAACAGCCAAACAAGGGCTAAAACGACATAGGAGTGAAGCGTCAGATAGATTTCAATCCACCTTCTGCCTTCAACATGAGCATTGCAGTGAGTCTGCTGTTCTCTACTCTAAGTCGGTTCTGCATCGTGGCACAATGTCCATCACACCTGTACTGTTTTGTATCTCGAGCCCGCTTTGTGGCGCCTCTCAAGAGGCATCCATTGCTCCAGCACCTGCAGTCTCGTCTTGATCCTGCGCAAAGTCAATGTCGAGCTCCTTCTGCAGCATCGTCACAGAGTCTCGCAGCAGTTCCTGCGCCTCTTGCCTCCTCCTGCCGAACAAGTATGCCTCATATTGCTGTGCCAGCCTTGACAAATACAATCAAGCGCTCAGCAAATTGCAGCTTGCAATAATGACTATGCCAGCTTGAGATGCTCACTTCCATAGTAGTTGAGGGTTCTTACCGACGGATGTCTTCAATAGCTATTTTGCGCTGCTGCAGCTGCGTTTCTAAAAGATGGATAATGGTTGCGCGCGCCTGTGTTGTATCAATAGAGCGATCACAGCCCATTTCAACATCATGTCACATTGCTGACTATGCGTGAACATTGGTGGATTGAAGCCGAACACCTTACATTGATACTGACATTTGCTGTGCTCGTTCAACAGGCTGAGAATCAAAAGCTTAAGCACCTCCTCAAGAGACGGATCCAAGATCTGCAACTGCACCATGCATTCAGGGTCGGTACTAGATAATGCCAGGGCAATGACTAGGCTCAAGAACTCTGGGGTTACGCTTCCTAGGGACAGACTGTGGCTGTTGAGGTTTTCCTTAAGTTGCAGCAGGTGTTTGCACCTGGTGAGGCCGAAGGAGGTTGAGCAGGTGATGGATATTCTTGAGCAGCAGACCCATGTCCTCAACTCGGCGCGCGTACTGTGACGGCCGCTCCACGAGCACATCCACAAGCTCCAGCAGCACCAGCAGCAGCTCGCGGCTCAGTGTTCGCAGCTCCTTCTTGAAGTCTGCATCGGCCGCGGCTTCGACGCAGGTGTGTCATACTTGACCTGCTCGATCGGCTCGCAGTGGCCAATACCGATGTCAGCACTCTCGCCACTTTTCTGCAACAAGCGCTGCAATCAAGGGGCAGTGCACTCCCAACCAGACAGGCAGCGATGAGCAAGCACACCATATCCTAAATCTCTGAAGCTGAAAGCCTGTTCAGCCGCGTTTGTAAGCCAACTTGGGCACTTTGTGACGATGACATGCAAACCGACATCTGGCGTCTGCGATCAAGGAGAGATCTCAAGTCGCAGCTGCCGACAAAGCCTGACAGCATACCGATGGGCTCCTGGCGGGGGTAGAGCTGCCGCACGCCCTGCTCCTCCAGGCTGGGCAGCGCATCCTCCGTCTGTATGGTAGGGCTCAAACGTTACAGTCCAAGATTTTAAGTACCATGCCTCATGGACTTAGGGTTAGGTTACAGATTAGAATTAGGTCATACCTAAATCTGGGTACAGGCTAAAGGTCTTAATGCAGCGTTCAGTAGGGAGCGCTGGAGACAGTGGGGAGCAGCCATTTATGCGGGCGCCTTGGCAGCACTGGCTGCCAAAGCACTGGTGCAAGCGGGGCTGGGCCGGCCGGCTGCCCACCGTGTAGCTGCCGCCGAGCATCTGGTAGGCGCCCGTGATCGGCGGCGGCGGCGGCGGCGGCAGCGGCGGCAGCGGCAGGCCGTCGCCGCAGCCGGCGGCGGCGTAGAGCCGGTAGAAGGGCGGCGGCGGGGGGTACGCCGACGCCGCCGCCGCCATCGCCGTATTGTCAATGGCAATGATGTTGTAAGTGGGCTTCGCTCAGCCGCCGTGCCGCCGCTGGCGGTCACGCGGAGCCAGAGCGACGGCACGGCCGCGGGCTTTGACGGGCGCCGCCGCCCCCGCCGGGCTCGGTGGGCGCCGCCATGTCGTGGCGGAGTCCCCTTGCCTTCACAGATGCGCGAGCTCGCGCCGCTCAGCTCCGCGTCCGGCGAGCGAGAGGCGTGCCGGGTGCTGTGGGGCTCGAGCGAGAGCCAGAGGCGGGGGGGGCCACGGCAAGGTTCCGCAGCAGCCCAGGTATCCGCCAACACTGGTGCTACGCAGCTCCAGTCTGGCCGTATGTATCAGCAGCTTCCTCAACCCTTCGGACCTTGTCAGACCTTCGTGGGCTGGCATTGCACAGCCCTCGCCCCCTTCGTCCATTCCGCTTCCTGGGCTGGCCGATCACGGCCATCGCCCTCTACTGGAAGGGCTGAGGCTTGACGCACTGTGCATTGACCATGCTGCCATGATGTGCACTGATAATTTACACCACCCCAAGGCTTCAACTTTTTTAATGTGCTTGGGCCATTTGCATGTCCGGGATCCTCTCGTCCATCGAGAAGGTTGACTCATGCGTCCTGGCAATCTTACACACAGCCGGCCTTCTGCAAAAAGTCCTTCTCAAGAGTGCTCTGTACTCTCAGTCTGATGTGCACGCAACAACGTGAAGCCCACCAGACTTCGCCAAAAGGCACAGCAATATAAGCACCATCATGCTTGCCTCTGCATGTACATATAGGCTGTGGAGTGACACATGCTCGCTGATAGCCAAGCTCTACTCATCAGCATCATTGTCCTTCTCAACAGGTTCTTTCTCCGCCTCCTCAGGAAGCGGAGGCACTTGCTCATCCTGCAATATATGTGGGCAGATGTCAGATCAGGTTGTAGTCTTAGTGCTTGCAAGTTGGAGACACAAATCAAAGTCCATAGAGCAAGTAGGAAGGCGCACCTCTGGAAGGGGCTCCTCAACATAGTCGTTCTCAAAGGCATCGCTCGGAACAGCGTAGAGCCTGCACACATTCAGAACAGCACCAGTAAGTACAAACGATCTGACCTAGAAAATCAGAGTCCAACTCTGTTCAGGACTCTGCAGGATCATGACTGCCGCTTTGCTAGGCATGTGCTGCAATCCTGTTCACGCAGCTGGTGTACCTGATAAGTGGCTTGTTGGGATCCTTGATGATAAGATACTTGCCCTCGTCGAGCTTCATGCAGATGTCAACCAGTGCCTGCCTTATCCAAGTGCATGTCAGAAGGTCGTAGAGCAATTACAACCGAAGCCATTGTGCAGCCAATGGACGTTACAGTCGGTACATATATTCAAGTAAAATGTTCTCCTTTCCTCCATTCATCCACAGCAAGTATTCTCAAAAGGAAACGCAGTGGTGAGGCTGCTGAACTGCTCAGCTGAGGCCCACAACACCTAACGGGCATGAAGCGTACCCTGAGTATGCCCCACATGTTGTTGACGTTAAGATTGATCTGCTGAGCAAACTCACGGGGCTTGTACGCCTGCATCGCGAGCAATACATGGTTGTAGTTGTCCCTTGGCGTCGCCCGTGAGACATAGCCCAGCT
Organism: Spirogloea muscicola; assembly: GCA_009602725.1. Taxonomy (NCBI): domain Eukaryota; kingdom Viridiplantae; phylum Streptophyta; class Zygnematophyceae; order Spirogloeales; family Spirogloeaceae; genus Spirogloea; species Spirogloea muscicola. Next base: position 947,422 of record WELB01000013.1, read on the forward strand.
TCATCTGCATCATGCCCCACAAGCCAGCAATTGAGACCGAGCCCACTTTCAGGGCAAAGATCCTGATAGTGCATGTGAATGCGCATGAACCCAGATTTTACACATGCGGTTCCAGATGTGTGCAGTCACAGCTTCAACGACATACTACGGGCTGTCAGGCACCTGCTCGGCTCCCGCTAGCAGGGCTTGCGAAGTCCACTTGGCAAGCTTATTGGCATTATTCTTTAGCTCCGTGGCCAGGACGGCGCCCTTTTGGTTCTCAAGCTTCTGCCGCCAGTCGACGCCTGTAATCTTTGAGTCGAACTCATTCAGGGCGTTGACTGTCACAAAGACCTCTGCATTCTTTACCTCCACCACAGAATGAAGCTCGCATCTTGCCACCAGTGTGATATCCTGAGGAGGATTGCCGCGTCAACTATCTGAGAAATGTCCACTCAGGCAGGCGGACTCTGAGTCGGATGCAGCAAGAAGTATCCCAGCAACTTGCATGGGACTGCGCTCACCTCGTTGAGCTTCCACTTGCGATATCGGTATGCAATGGAAGCCACGTCCTCGCCTTCGGCCGCAAAAGGATTGGGCTCCTTAAATTGGTACTTCTTGCCGTCCTGCAAAGTGTAGAAGAACTTGTCACTTTCTCGCTGCAGGGAAGTGCAAAGTAGACAAAGCTGTCGCCAATGATAGAGCAACCAAGAAGTGAAAGTGATCTCAATTCTGGACTCTGCCTGAAATGGAATGTGTTTCAATTGAACAACTTGGTGGTAGTTGCCACTGTTGATGAGGAAAGTATGACATACCTTCATGAGGACCTGTTGTGAGAGGTTCTGATTTACGAACGTGGCCTCTTGACTCAGCAAGTGCACAGAGTTTATGCTATCCTTGTCATCAGGGATCTGTTCTTGGGCAGTCTCATGCACCTGTGCGATACAAATGCCTACAATCAGATACAGGAGCACATCTGCTAACACATGACTCTGTCTACAGCATCCTATGCCTGAGTACACCAGGCACCACGTCTGAGCATTTGCACGTACTCATCCAAGAGCGATACTCATGTTTGCAGGCTCACCAACCGGCCCTCCCTTCCGCAGAGAAGCACCAAGACTCACCGTCAGCAAATCGAAGGATGAGTCCCTCTTGTCAAAGAAGAGCTTCGTACCCACACGTTGCACGACAATATCCCACGAGTACACTGATCTTGGTGCGCACATTAGCGTGGAAAGGATAGCGTCCGTGGCAAACACAGTGCCTACGTCTTCACTTGCCAGCTTCCTGGTATGCGGAACGGAAGTGGCGTTAGATCTGATATTCATTTTTATCCTTGAATTCGGACAAGGGCATGCTCCAACATTCAGCTTGTCAAGTGGGGAAAAGCAAGACAAGCGGAGTGAGTTACCAGCACAGACTTTACAGATCGAGGGCAGATGCTTGCCTAATGATTGGATCATCTGTTGTTGTGACTTTGTAAAACTGCCTGTGTTCATATCGCTCCAGACCCTTCTCCATCTGCCAGTCAGGACAGCACTATGTCAGCAGTGCAACCATTACAGAGTCTGCACTGTAGCAGCTGCACAGAATGTCCATATTGCAGAAGATTAGGGAGGGCATCTTTTATTCTCTCCTGCATTTGTAGAGGAAGCAAGACATGTAAAACACGAGTGCTCTTGATGCAGGCAGTTGTGGTGCATACCTTTGGTGTCACCCTGTCGCAGGCCTTATCATAATACTCCAGAGCTCCACATGTCATACTGCAGGTCATAGAGCGAGGCCAAGTGAGACTAGCCATTCTGGTGCCTGTCAGGCATCGTTCTTGACTTGTAGTCCTTACTTGACATCTTAGCTTGATAGCCTATGTTGACCGTGCTTCAGCAGCAATGATCAGATTATCAATTGCTGTTGAGAAATCCCAAAGCTAAGGTGCAGCAGGTACTAAAACCTACATATCCTGAGGCTCGCCGGCATCAAAATGGAGCTTCGAGAGCGACGTAAGCTGAATTTGCTCAAGCATCGTCCACTCCGGCCGGATATCAACCTGCTCACGATCACACTCCCCAGCTTAAATTCATCTCAACCGCTGCTGTCAGAAGTTAACAGGACTGGCAGTAAGTGCTGAATCTCTGAATATCAACCTGCTCACAATCACACTCCCCATTTCACACCAGGATTTGTAAAGCTACTCTCAGAAATGACATTACTGGCAGTGAGTGCTGAGCATAGCTGGTCATGATCCTATCTGCCGTCATTACGGCTCGCTGCTGCAAGATCCAAGTAGCCTCACCGAGCTGTTGTAGAGGATGCGGGGAGCATTCCGGTCTTGCCAGTAGGCATTCCACTGGCCCCTCTTCTGCTGCTGCATCCGCTCCCGGCGCTGCCGCTCTCTGTCGGCCCCGGCGCCACTGTCCCTCCCGCCATCCTTCCTCTCGTCTTGTCGGTCCCGCCTTTGGAAGCGCTGGCCACCCACCATCAACAGGCCAACACACAGCTCCCGTACTGAGTTGGAGCCCAAGGCTGCCGGAGGCCACACAGCCGCCGCTGATCACAATATACAAACCCCCAAGCTGGCAAAGCCGTGCTCCAAGATTTTAGGCTTGTCTTTGACGTCGGCATCACATAAGCACCCTGACTATATAGGTATTCTCAGAAGCTACCAGCAGCTGCAGCAGCAAATGACTGAAATGACTGCGACAGCAAGCTGACTTGCACATGATTTTGTGACTGCGCTGACCTGCTGGAAACGTCGGGGCCCGTACTTGGGCCGCGGGGGCGCCCGCGTGTCGACCAGATGGAACGAGTCCTGCGAGCAGGGAGGAGCCCTCGCTCCAGGGCAAATTTCAGCAAGACGCACAAATCTCCTTCATAGCGAGGTAGGCGAGGAAGCGACACGAGTAGATGGCAATCCACGGAGGGAAAGCGTCATCCGTGCACATCCTGGTCCAGAATTTTCTCTCTGAAGCTCTGTCGAGCGAGCAGCGCAGCTCTCTGTGCGCCCTCGGCCTCGAATGCTGGAAAGGGCGACGTTCGCACCTCGTCCTCGTTGGCGAAGAAGTTGAAGACGGTGCTCACGCCCGGCCCGCCCCGATCGCCATAGCGGCCTGTCCGCCGAGGAGCGCGCGCGCGCGTGAGGCTGCTGTGGCCGCCAGAGAGACACGACGATGGACGGCGGCAGCGGGAGGGCGGCGGACGCCGCTACTCACCGCCGCCGTACTTGAAGGCGGCGGACGTCCAGTCGGCGGCGCGGCCGAGGCGGTCGCCCTTGGAGAAGGGCGCGTAGGGCACGTCCCGGAACTGCTCCGGCAGCTCCATGGGGCCCCATCCGTCGGGGTTGTCCGACAGCGCCGGCACCTCGAACGCCAGGCCCGGCGGCATCGCGGCCTCTCGCGCGCGCCGGCCCGCCCTCAGGGCACGGCTGCGCAGAGGAGGTCGAGGCGGAAGCTGGACGCGTCTGCCGGAGCCGACAGCGGCGGTCTTGGCGGCGGCGGCGGCGGCGACGGCGGCGGCGGCGGCGGCGGCGTTCTGGAATGGTCTAGGCCGGGGTTGTGAGAAGGGAATTCCTTGGGTTTGGGCTTCCCAGCCCTCAGCTCCCACCGTGGAAACCCCATGCTGTGGGGTATACGGAGCCCACTGTTTAAGTGACACACTTGTGGCACTAGAGCAAGGCTGCCTGCGGACCTACTTTCTGCGAACACCAGGTACGTGTGAAGTTACACGGGTGAGCCGCTCTGGTCGTGATGCTGCTGTGGAGCTCGTTGGCACTCGCCCACCACCCCACACACTGGAATTGAGCTACCGAAGGCCAATTTAATGAGCTCTGTGCCGCTGGAGTAGATGTCCCTATGTGAGGTTTTCAAAGCATTGTGCAGGGTTTCCTACTGAAGGACACAAGCTGTGCCCTACGGTGACCAGAAGCGCGCTGAGCATCCTCGTGAAACCCCCACTACTCTGTATTATACTCCACACTGTTTGTTGGCAATTTGGGTATGGGGAAGCAATGTGCCTCCTCCACAATGTGCTCCCAAGGACCAAGGAGATGTCCCCATGTGAAGTTTCCAAAGCACTGCAGGGTTTCCCTCTCAACGGCACAAGCTGTGCCCTACGATGACCAGAGGCGGAAAACGCTAAGCATCCTCGTCAAACCCCACTACTCTGTATTGCTCCACACTGCTTGTTGGCAGTTCAGGTTTGGGGAAGCAATGTGCCTCCTCCACGATGTGCTCCCACTTTGTGAGGAGCACCAGCGTGCTGACGAGTCCACATTGAATGTATAGGGCCACTGTGACAGCGACCCAGAGGCCAACCGCTTGCATGCGGAACACAAAGCCCAGGAGGTAAGCCAACGGGAACCCTACTAAGTAGTAAGCACCCATATTTATGAATGTGGCAACGAATTGCCTCCCACTCCCTCTTATGACTCCACCCATGCCAGCGCTTATCCCGTCAGGAATAACCTGCAAGAGAGGAATTGTGATTTTTTCCATGAGCAACACAAGGTCCAGCACAAGCCTCACCACCAACAATGCGTGCTGCCGAAAGTAAAGTTTGTATGACGTACCAGAAAAGCCTGCACAATAAGAAGTTGCGACACAAGGTCGAGCACTTCCTGATCACTAGTGAAGATCCACCCCCAAAGTTTGTGCACCATAAAGATTACCCCACTCTGCACAAAAGACTGGGACAGGCAGACAATGTCTAGCATCAGAACATGGATGGACAGTGAAAGTCTACTGGAGGAACACAAAGCATACCAACCACGATTGCCAATGCATAGCTGTATGATGCTTCCGAGTTCCACACCTCCTGCTCTTCACATTGCCAACGTTTCCGTACAGAGGAGACGCCGAGGTAAATGCAGAAGAGGCCAGGTGTGGGTTCCCTGTGAAGTTCACTGACATGGAGTCTGCACGTTGTACAATGCAAAAGCATGGGTACAGACCTGCGCTGACACCAGGAATATAGCAACATGGGCGGCCCGCCTTGCGCCTTGTGGACGGCCAGCTCCAATCTCATTGGCTACTCGTGTACTTGCTGCAGCAGAGATGCTCACTGGCAGCATGTAGCACAGTCCCGCAGTATTGAGGCAAATGGCCAAAGCCGATACCTGCACAAGAAAAATTCAGTGCATCATGTGCAACGCCTCTTGCACAAAGTAGCCAACCAGTCTGGCTGGCCAAGGTCCAAGTGCAATAGGCTTCAATTTGCAGCAGGCTATTCAAGGATCATAAGTGCACAAAGAAGAGCTGCGAAAGGCCAGCTCAGAGTAAAGAAGGACGAGACTCTCTCTGTTCATTCTATTACTGGGCTGGCCTCTCCCAGCCACCGCCCTCGCGTGGAAGCGTCTTTCTCTCTTGAAGGGCCAGAGAAAGAAGAAGAAGTGGCTCTCCCAATGGGGGCAAGGGCTGTGAGAAGCCAGCCCGAAAAGAATTGACAAGGTTCGAAGGGGCCAAACTACGAGCTAAGCAGCGACTGCGGGGCCTGAAGAGGCTATGGCAGAACGGGGGAGGATGGACCACTTAGTAATTACGAGTGAGGAGCCTCACATCCGACAGACTAGCTGCCGGTAAACTATCCCCCTGACGAAAGCCGGAGGCAGCGAGAGCACGGCCAGCACGCAGATGCAAGGCGTGGGTGGGGCCAGAGAAAGCGCTTGAGCACATAGTGACTTGAATCGAGAGACTGGCGCGCGGGCTCGATGACTAACTCCAGGAAAGTGGCGCCTGAGGTAAATAGAAGAAGAAGTGGCTCTCCCAATGGGGGCAAGGGCTGTGAGAAGCCAGCCCGAAAAGAATTGACAAGGTTCGAAGGGGCCAAACTACGAGCTAAGCAGCGACTGCGGGGCCTGAAGAGGCTATGGCAGAACGGGGGAGGATGGACCACTTAGTAGTTACGAGTGAGGAGCCTCACATCCGACAGACTAGCTGCCGGTAAAATATCCCCCTGACGAAAGCCGGATGCCGCAGCGAGAGCACGGCCAGCACGCAGATGCACGGCGTGGGTGGGGCCAGAGAAAGCGCTTGAGCACATAGTGACTTGAATCAAGATGGCGCGCGGGCTCAATGACTAACTCCAGGAAAGTGGCGCCTGTGGTAAATAGGGCTGGTCCCCATTGGGTCAGCCCGCCCAGGCATGGTACGGGGCCCAGGCCTCAGACTGTACTTAGCTTAAAGCAGTGTAGCAAAATTACCGGCACCGTGTGGGACTCCCCGACAGCAGCTACAACACGCTTATGTAAGGTTACCGGCACCGCTGGCACTCCCACACGGAGAGAACGTTGCACTTAGATTATTTTCATCGCTCAATCTAGAATTGTAGCTCATAAACGATGGCCTTACCATAGTCTCATGACCTCGTATACATTGTCACAATTTTGGTTAACAACATCAGCCAAACTTCAATCTTATCTTCCTAGTCAATCAACTGCGGTGATAGTAAAGCCATTGACATAAGTAACGACAACTCGTCCTTGAGTAATTGTTGACAAGTGAACATCGTGCATTTTTACAAAGTGTAAGAGCGTTTGCAGATAATTGTTCAGCACTACAGTCTTCAGCAATTTTTGTGCAATAAAGAGTACAATAAAGAATAATGCAAGGCCAGCAAACGCCACGTACAATACGTAGTGGCAGCTCAGCAAAATTGATGATATCCTGACAAAAGATATGGGTATTGTTGCCAACTAACTCCTCACCGGTTAGTTCTTACTTGTGATCAGACTGCCTGCTGTCTCCTCCCAAGAGCCTCCTGGGAAGGCCATCCTCGTCCGCTGTCTCCGGCTCCGGGTGCACCTTCTGCCTCTGGTGCAAGAAAGCCCGCCGTGCGGCAGCCACTGCAGCATCCATGCCTGCCATCTCGTCCCTCGCCCACTGACCAGAGAACATGCCGACGTCCAGGCCCTGCCTTCGGAGGCTCTCCCGCACTGCCGCAGTATTGATGCGCTCCACCCCATGCCCATGATCAGTATGGACCTCCGCCTGGGCAGCTCCGGCTTCTGTTGATGGCCTGCCATGCCCTTCTGAGCCACAAGCTGCAAACAGGCTCATCAGCCCCAACTCTTCACAGGGAGGATGACAGGATCTTATTTGAATAGTTGAAGTCTGTGCTGGTGGATAACTAATATGTCGACTTTGATCTACTTTCACTGTATTTAGCACGTATATAACAACGCTCGTTATGCTTAGCACAAAGGGGAGCTGAGGCACCTTCACCTGCATGGCTGCCGCCAGAGTCGTGCGGCAGCGGCGACTCAGCCAGAGTGAAGCGGCTCAGCAGGGCGCTCTGCTTGTCCAGCTGCTCGGCCTCGAGGGGCCAAGCGACCGGCACCACGGGCTTCTCCTCCATGCATTCCGCCATTCGCTCCGCAGCAAGCACCGCGGACTTGTCTGTGGCCCTCGCCACAGCGTCTCCGTCGCAATCAAGGCCTGGCATCGCCGCAGTCGCGGCTGTCCTCTCTCCACCACCACCAGCATCGTCCGAGCTCTTCCACTCCTCCGTACTCTCTCCATACTCAGCTCCGCGGCTGCCGGCGGGATACCCTGTGAGCCTGCCGCTGCAGCCGCTGGTCTCCGCTACCGGCGCTTCGCCGCAGGCCAGCCAGTTATCTGGAGCTTTCACGTCCCGAGAGCTGACGGCAGCCAGCGTGTAGCTGCCCTCCTGGATGACTGCCGGAGCTGCGATGGCAATGGCTGGCTGCGGCAGCACCGTGGCTAAGCCCACCGGCACGACCTGCGCATGCATCGTGGCCGCGGCAGAGCTCTCGCTACCGGCCGTGGAGGCGGCGGGCGGCAGCCGCCGCCCGAGCATTGCGGAGCTGCGGACCGGGAGCACGCCCAGCCTGCGGTGGCCCAGCGCGGCATTACCGCCGGCGACGGCTGCGGCGACGGCGGCGGCAGCGGGGGCGGCGTCCTCCAGCACCCGCGCCACCGTCCAG
>WELB01000013.1:956361-982633 GCA_009602725.1 Spirogloea muscicola
GCTTGCGGCGCTGGCGGTGGCGGCGTCGGTGGCCGCCGTGACCGCCGCCGGCGGCGCCGCCGCTTGGGGCATCGACGGGCACGAGGTCGTCTGCAACGTCGCCCAGGCAGGTGGCCCCTCCCCAGCCAGGAACCCCGCTTCGCGGCGGGCGCCCTGCCGCCTGGCCGCCTTCCCCGCCGCCTTTCCCGCCGCCACCGCCGCAGGCGCTGCCATTGCCGAGGATAGTGTCGCCGTTAGCTGCGCCTGGTGACCCGGGGGCCGCGGGCGCCGCCATAGCGGCTCCTCGCGGCGGCTGACGGCGAGCGGCGGCGGCGCCTCCGCGCAGGGCCTGCTGGGCGCCAGCGCCGCCGCGGGCGTGGAGCGCCTGCTGCCACCCTGGGCGCGCGGCTCACTGGCCGCCGCCTGCCTCTGGGCGGACGACATCAAGTGGCAGTGGCAGTGGCACTGGACCGCGCCGCTGCACTTCGTCGACACGCCCGACTTCCTCTGCCGCTACGACTACGGTCGCGACTGCCACAACGACGCGCGCGAGCCCGGGATGTGCGCCGCGGGCGCCGTCGACAACTACACGGCGCAGATCGATGACGGCTGGGCGCCGCTGCCGGCGGCCTCCGGAGCTCCGAGCTTGCGGACGGGCGTCGCTGCCGAGCTGCTGAGGACGGTCGTGCCCTTGGCCCCCACCGTCGCCGCGGCGGCCTTCAACCTCACCGAGGCGCTCATGTTCCTCGCCCACATCGTCGGCGACATCCACCAGGTGCTCAATTAACGTACTTCTGCAGCACAGGTGATGCCGCCCGCCGCTTGGATGACAATGAGTGTTAGTCACAGGTACTTACGAAAGGGCCATGCAGGCCGATGCTATGGCCCCTTGTGGCCTTGCTGCTATTCGTATTTTACTGCGCCCCACAGCCGCTGCACGTGGGCTTCACCAGTGACCTTGGTGGGAACACAATTCACGTACGCTGGTTCAACCATGCGCACAACCTGCATCAGGTGATCGCATGGCTCCCTCGCTCATTACTGGTCCCTCGGTTGCTCATTGCTTGTCGCTTGTCGCTCGTCGTTCGTCGCTCGTTTCATATCTCTCGGCTCGAGCATATACAAATGCGCATTGCCACCTGACGCAAAAGGCGATTCGTCGCAGGATTGCATTTTCCTTTCCAAGAGCTTGACTGCCGTTGCAAGAAATATGCTAGCAGGGGAGGATGTGTAGTTGACGAGGCTTGCAAGTACTTGACGTGGCAGGTGTGGGATGACGAGATCATCATCCACGCTATCGTGACGAGGTACAAGTGGAGCCAGCGGGCCATGACGGATGCACTTCGGCGCCGTCTGGCGAGCACGTGGGCAGAGGATGCTCGGCAGTGGGCAACCTGCACTGGAAATCAGACCGCATGCCCGGATCAGTGAGCCTCACATCTTGTGCTGAATTCTTGGTTCTTATAGTAAGCAAGTTGTTGACTGGTAGTTTCAAGTGCTGTTTGAAGCATCGCTGACTTACACTGTTGCTGATCACAGGTATGCCAGGGAGAGCATCAAGGCTGCTTGTCAATTTGCATACAGAGGCGCAACGCCTGGATCCCACCTTGGCGGTATTGTCTGGGCAAACCCTTCGTAATCTGCTGGCACTTTTCCTTTGCAAACTGCATACATATACTGGAGGAGCACGGCTTTCAGCAGGTGTTACAGTTCAGCTGTAGATTCGTGCTATATTATACCCTTCTTAAGTGTTAAGTCACTCTCTTGGTCAATGTATGAGGTTATTGAGACTTCTAAGGTGGTTCAACCTTGACATCTTGCTGGTTGCAGAAGAGTACTTCAGTACGCGGCTGCCCATTGTGGAGCAACGCCTTGCAATGGCTGGCGTACGATTGGCCTCCATACTCAACAATATCTTCTCGTCGTCAATCAACATGGACAAATCCGCATGACAACTTGGAGGCAGAGAGCGTGGAGTGGGCACGGTCGAAGGAGTCGGTTGTCAAGACATCCAGAATGAGGCTCGGTCCGCCAGCCAGTGGAGTGGCCAGGGGGTCAACCCGTCGTCTGGCGTGGAGACCGTCACCCTTGTGTTGATGAAGCGGCAATACCGAGGAGTTCTCTGCGGTCTCTGCGGCCACTGAAAAGCTTGCCTCCACGAGGATGCCATGCATGACTTCGTGGAAGAAGTGCTCGTAGAGCTCGTAGAGGAGAGGGGCTTAGGGTTAGAGTTTAGGGTTTAGGGGTTTAGGGTTTAGGGCTGGGAAAGGCGAGCCCAACAAGAATGAGTCTCTTGTGGAATCAAATTGGAAGAGCTTTCTTTTACCAGTTTTGGGTGGCTGTTCACAGCCCTTGCCCCGTTTTCTTTTTAGCTGAAAGAGCTGTTCCTTTGGGAGAGCCACATACTTTTGGGCTGGCCAGTCTGTCTACCGCCCCTGCCTTATATTGGAAGAGCCTTGGGCCGTATTCACTCATTTTGGGCTTGCAGGGGAATTCACGTGTATTTGAAACAAACGGAAGGCCAGATGGCCAAGTACAAAGGCAAGCATATCGCGTACATAGCCTGTAGACGATTGACCCGCTCAATAACCACGGGTCAATACGTAGAGGTCGCTATCAACGCCTGAATACTAGATGGCAGATACAAAGCCCTCCTGCTACCAAGTAGAGCTCGCCCAGCTTTCTGGTGCGCAGCATTAGCCTGAGCACGCTGCAAACAGGCCGAAACTCGTCATTGCAAGAACGACAGATATGCAGCTGGCAAGCCCATCTCAGCCGGAAACACATCTGCACGTCGGGCGTAGCCTAGAGTGGCAAGATTCTGGAGAGTGTGGAAACGAGGACCTAAACAGCCAAAGTCGACTGCCGCTGGCAGGAGCTGATCGCATTGGGGATAACCGGAATAGTGCTGCAGCTTTCTTTGTTCTGCACTGCCTACTGCGTGGCCAGCGATGTGCATCGATGCTGGATCGATGCTGGCCTCCGTAACAACAAAATGGACCAAGGCCCGTTGCCCTCCACCAGGTTGCACGCCCACAATGTCAAGTGTGCCGCGATGATGACGGCCCTGGGCATCCGTGGTGATAGGCATGATGTTGCTCACTTCCACGACCACACGGTACCCGGCGTCGCGCATCAAAGCCGCCAGGGCATCGCGGAGGTTGTGGATGCCCACCACTTCTGGTCCAGTGGAGCATCGCAGCATGTGAGTGGCGATCTCAGCACCCTCTGCACGGAAGCCACACTCACACTGGCGTACCCCAATGAGGTGGGAGGCCGAGGAAGAGTTGAAGCAACGTCCGAAAGGCCTCGGAGCTGAAGCTGAAGGCGTTGGCAACGGCGTGTGATGTGATCCAGGCGGTGGCACCAGGTGTGGCGAGAGAAGTAAGTCTTGCCAGGCTCCTTGGACTGTTCTGGATCTGTGGCAGCCTCCTCAACCTTCTGCGCCACTCATCTTCCACTGCCGTAACCGGTCTGGATTGTGCCCCTCTATCAGAAGCTTGGGCGAGGGCGGAGAATGGCGTGAGTAGGGGTTGTACAGAGGGAAAAGAGCTGATTGCCGAGTCGCGGATGCTTCTCAGATCCGCTTGGAAGGGGAAGCAGCCTTCCTCCACATTGCGTACGGGGTCGTGGAGGTGAGGGAAGCGCATGGGAAGCAGAGAGGCGATCTGGTGCCAGCAGCCCAGGAAGGCTGCTTGCGCCGTCTGCTCCAGCGACCGGCTACTCTGATTTGCAACTACTGACTAGAGGTTACTGAGAGTTTATTTGCTGCCGTCTCAGCACTTAGTACCTTGCTTTCTGCACCATCCGGCTCCTTCAGACCTTGTCCATCCCTTCGGGCTGGCCTCTCACAGCCACCAGTCAATAGACCGCGCTTTCTCCAACGACCGGCAGCCAAGGCCGCCCATGCGAGTGGGAAGTCAGAGCGACGTCTATCCGTCTGCTAGCTATTTTGATTTGCATCGACTGACTCGAGGTTACTGAGAGTCCCCTTGCTGCCCCTTGCCCCTTGCTGCGTTCACGGGGCCTTCGGCAGTGGCTGGTTGGATCTCCTCCAGCGGCTTGCCCGGCAGGCCATCGAGCCGAGTTGGGACGAGTTCGTACCCCTGGCCGTGGATGTGCACGGGGCTCTCGGGTCCCAGTGGCTCGACCTGCTGGCCGAGCTTGCGCGACGCGCTGTGTCCCGCAGGCGAGGTGAGCAGGCTGACTTCAACGCCGCTGGCTCATTGGCCCAAGTCTATCGCATGCGACTAGCCGTATCCCTTCAGCGGGCCATGGCCCACGCTTTGCACCTGCGTGCTGGCCGTGCTCTCGCTGCTGCCTCTGGCTTTCTTCAGGGCGATTGTTTTCCGCCAGCTAGTCTGTCGGATTTGTGGCTCCTCACTCGTTGTTATTGAGTGATTCATCCTTCCCTAGTTTAGAGCTAGCGCCTCTGGCCCCTACGTAGTTTGGCCCCTTCGAACCTTTTCAATTCTTTTTGGGCTGGCTCACAGTCCTTGCCCCCATTGGGAGAGCCACTTCTTCTATGGCCGAGCAATTTCTTCTTATCTTTCTTGCAGAGGTCCCTTGAATTTGCCGTCCACCTGCGGGCAGGCCGCGCCTTGGCTGCAGCCTCCGGGTATCTTGCTTCTTGGTGGCTCGAGCTGCTCAACCGGCTCTCACGTCACGCCATCGTCCGCCGCTTCCATGGGGAGCCGGTGGACTTCCATGCAGCCGGGTCGCTAGCGCAGGTGTACCGCATGCGCTTGGCCGTCTCGCTGCAGAGGTCTATGGCCCGCGCGCTGCACCTGCGTGCTGGCAGAGCCCTCGCTGCTGCCTCTGGCTCTGGCCAGGGAGAAAGCGCGCGGAGCGCATGACATGACAGGGAGGCAATTTCAATTTCAAGCCAACACAGTGTTCAGGCAGAGCCTTGTGCAAAGTAAACAAGGCTACATAATACGGAGACCTACACTGAGGTGCCCAAGGTGACGTTAGTACCGAGACGGGACCCGCTTCCAGGAACCCAGTTTCTCTGATGCTGCTTAGCAGGGGTTACTGAATGCTTCGTCGCTGCTAAGTGTTTTTTGTGCTTGTGTTTTTTAGTGCTTTCCCTGGCCCCTTCTCGTCTTTTGTTCATTCTTTTTTGGGCTGGCTTTTTCCAGCCCCTATCCTCAACGGCCGAGCCCTTCTTCTTGCGCCATCAGACCCTGTCCGGCTGCTTAGCAGGGGTTACTGAGTGCTTCGTAGCTGCGTAGTTTCTGATTGTGCTGTTTTCCTTAGTGCTTCCCCTGGCCCCTTCTCGTCCTTTGTTCGTTCTTTTTTGGGCTGGCTTCTTCCAGCCCCTATCCTCAATGGGCGAGCCCTTCTTCTTTTCAGAGAGAATGGCGCGCCTTAGAGAAGATAGCCTTTGTTTGTTTAAAATACACGAAATAATCCCTACAGAAGAGGGGCTGGCTTTCCGGCCTTCGATTGTTCTAAATACACGAAACGTTCTCAGACCTTGTCCATTCCTTTGGGCTGGCCTCTCATAGCTGCACAAAGTGAAACAAGCACAAAAAGAAGCAGCTACGAAGCACTTAGTAACCCCTGCTAAGCAGCCTTAGTCCAGAGAAACTGGGCTTATAAGCGCTGAAATAAACGGGCAGGCCGGAGCGAGGAGAAGGGGTCCCTCCGCTTCACACTGGCGCCAGTCTTGCCGACGTGGAGGGCTGGTTCGCGTGGAGCACCTTCCGCACGAGCGAAAAGCCAGCGTGGCCTGGGGCTTGCCTCAACTCCCGTGATCCCGAGTGGAGGACCCGGGCACGCCACGTGGCACGGGCAACTGTCTCTGGCCTCCCCGGGACTTGCTGCTTCCCATCGCTGTGCCGCGTTTGGCGAACGCGGCGGCGGCGGCGGCGGGGACGGCGGCGGCGGCGGAGACGGCGGCGGCGACGGCGGCGGCGGCGGCGGCTGTTGAGAAGTCCGTCCAGGCGCTGCTGCTGTGCTTCGCTGAGGAAAGAGGGCATCGCCATCCCGAGTCGGCGGCGGCGGCGGCGGTGGCGGCGGCGCCGCCGGCGAGCTGCCATGCTCGGCGTCCGGCAGGGGATGGCCGCTGCGAGGCTGGCGACCCCGGATCCTCGGCCGGGCCTGCCGCGGCCGGCGGCGGGCACCGCCTCCCGAGGCGCCGGGCTGGCGGCCCGATGCACTGTACCATGGCGGCAAGCGAGCGCGCCGCACGTCGGCTTTAAGTCCCCCGTAAGCTCTCTGGATATTATCGTTGATTATCTCGCTTAATTGGTCGCTCCTGAACGAGTGGAAGGCAGGGCTTGGCCACAATCCGCCTCATTAGCCCTTCAAATCGAGGCACTGAAAAAAGGACTCAGTGAGCTGGAGGATCCCTGACTCAAACCTGCACCTGAGCAATGGACCGCTCTGTTCAGACGCGTCAGGTCCGCGAGCCACTGCCGTCGTCGTCACGAGAGGTGCGGCGTCGGCTGGCGTTCGGAAGACCAGGGCAGGGTGACCGACGCGGCGCGCTCTCTAAGCCCTTGGCGGAGGCGACTCTGACCGACGTGAGGCCTGTTCGTGAGCCACCAGCCAGGCCATTGCCGCGGCCACCAAGGGCCCTGGTAAGCCCTCCGGAGCTGGGATCCCGTTTGCAGCCGCTTGGAGTTCCTCCTATGCAGCCATTGATGACCTTTCACTTTGCACGGATCTGCTGCCGACCCTTTTGCTTCGCTGTGACTATCAAGATCACGCAGATAGAGAATACCAGAGCAATCGTGGTGTCATTGTCGGTTTTATTTTCCAGTCTCATGTGTAGTTTCTTCAGTTTGCCACGGCAGAGGCTCACGAGTGGCCATGCACTGCGTGCAGGCTTACGAGCTTGTCCAGGGGCCGCTGGTACGTTGAGACAGGGCAGAGCCACTCTTGTCAGCTCACCTCCTGCTCAAGCGAAATTTAGTCCTGCATTGTCATGATTGGTTGTGATACAGCAGTGGGGCTCACGAAGACCTCACACTGTCTTTCTGGTGCGGAGGCCTCTGCTGGGGCTCCTCTGCTTTTGCTCTCTTGTTGAGAAGGCAGCCACCATTTGAGCGTGCTCTGCCTTATATGGTACTTAAGTTTACCTGTCAATGGGGACTTTGCTGTGGGCGAATGATTGCCGTGCAGGTGAGGTGGACGGAGGTGAGGGACAGAACCCTTCCACCGCCGCCGACAGCTGTGCTGCTGCACGGCATCCTTGGGAGCCGCAAGAATTGGGGCAAGTGCCCTGCCATCAAACCCGCGACAGTCTACAATTTGGTTAACAAGACTTTCGTGATCCATAGTGTTGGAACACTTTCTTCCTTCTTCTTTCTTCTTTCTTCTGGAGGACTTTACTTTCACATGCAATGCGGTTCCTCCAGCTTGGGTAAATGGGATCTCAGACCTGCATTGTGCAAAGTGATGTTTCGAGCAGTTGGCTGATTGTCGTCTTGCTTGTGTCAGTCTCCTTCGCCAAGCGATTGGCTCAGGCATTTCCAACCTGGCAGGTACTACTCTGGCTTGCTTGAAGCTTCTCTTTGGATGGGTGACACCTGATTGCAGGATAGATGTGATACTACAATCGTAGCAGGCTATGCACAACAGGCTGCACTTTACTCAAGATCGTAAGTCAACAAGATCTGCAACTATCCACGATGACAGGCTGACACAAGCAGAGTGAGAATCACCACTGACAACCAATATGAGCTGTCACAGTTCTTGCTATGCGATCTGAGGTGCCACGGCGACTCCACCTTGCTGCAGAAGGCAGGCCCTCATGGTGTTGCATCTGCTGCCTCCGACGTACTCCAGCTGGTCAGTCCCAAGTCAAGCAACATAGAGTGGTATACCTTTACTAGCTTAGCCTATTCAACATTCTTGTGCTGAGCAAGCCCATGGCTCAACTCTCCTGCCTGCAAGACAAATACTTCTAGATTGTTTGCAAGCCACCCCTTTGCATGGACGGAAGCTGCAGCTGTCAGCATGATCCACAGCTGCAGAAGCCAGCTTTGCAAAGCTACCACTTTGCTGTATCTCTGCAGATGGGTCAGCTAAGGATAACTCCCAGGGTCCTCATTGGGCATAGCTTTGGTGGCAAAGGTAGGTGTCTGTGCTGACTTGGCTCAGGTGCTGAGTCAGGCATTGCTATGCTGAGCTGCGTCCGTTGACAAGTTGTTTTTGCGCGTAGATTTTCGCCAGTGTGCTTTTCAGGAGCCCTTCAGAATCGTCTGTTTTTGCACTACCAGAATTTCACTGTCTCTGTGTTAAGCAAGCCTGGGCATCTTCTCGGGTTGCCGGGAGACAGCAACAAGTTACTCAAGCATGCGTGTGTTTTCTCTGGCAGTGGCCCTGAGTATGATTGACCAAGCAGCAAAGCCACTGGCAAGACCCATCCAAGTAATTTCGACTGGACAGGGATGCTCAAACGTTGTGCATGGAAAGGCTTGGACTTGGGCTCTTGACTTACCACTTGGCATTGACCCACTTTTCACAGTGCAATGGAGTTGCAGCTTATTGAGCCCGGCAAGATCTGCGAGCCTCGTCCCACTTGTATGCACGCCACGTTGTATCCACCCGCAGGTTTGGGTGTTCGCAGCTTCGTGGAGGGGCAGCTGCGAGCCCGCCTCGAGGAGCACCTCCAGCCTGCGGCCCGGCTCCCCGAGCTGCAGGATATGCAGCTGCCTCTGGCCATGTTGACCAAGGCCATTGCGCAGAGTCCCCAGTATCTGACGCGGGCTACCCCGCCGTCCCCAGGGGCGCTGGCGGCGTACGCGGATTTCGACGCAGGCATGGTGACGAGCCTGGCGGCCCTGGTCCGCCACCAGGGCTTCCCCCAGTCGCCTGCCGCTTTTCATCAGGCGACGCTACCCCTCAGTCACAGCGGTCCCGGTTTGCGCCCGCTCGTCCGTTCCTGCCGTGCGGCGTACCTCGGCAGCTGGGCGCAGACAGCCGCCTCCGTGGCCCAGCGCTTCTTGGTCCACGGCCGGCGTGCGCTGGAGCAGGCGGTGGTGGAGGTAGAAACAGGTGTGCTGCCTTTCCAGGCGTCGCTACGCTCCGCCCACCAGGAGCTGCTCGCGGCGCACCCGGACCTGGAAGGCCAGGCGGTCTCCTTTGCGCATCTCGCGCACACCGCCGACCTGCGCTAGGACTTGGCGCCTGGAGTTCCGCTAGATCGTCAACCCTAAACCCTCGACCGAGGTGGGAGGTTGTACCGCCGGTGGAGGAGGGCTAGGACAAGCACTGGGTGTCAAGCTCTACTGCTCAGCCGATCCGCAGCTCGTCGCTTTTGGCATTGCCGGCTCGCTGTAAGAATTATGGCTGCATCGCATTATGTGGGGACAGCCACTGACCCTCAGCAGAGTCACTGTCTTTTGGGAGTGCCTCGGGGTGAAATTTCCGCTGCGATCTGCGCGCATGTGCGCTGTGCGCGCTGTCATTCCACTGTAACAATGTTCTCTCTGAGATTCCCTATATTCGAACCATTACAGGATGTCCTGACCCTAACTGTGTACAGGGATTAGTATATTACAGTCATAAGTTAGTTTGCTACTTTTGTAAACTCCTCAATTTCGCGGAGATGAGGAGAAAGAAGCAGCATCAGAGAAATATTCAAGTAAGAGCATGTATTAAGAAACTTATGTAAACTCATTTTCATATAAGTCAACATTTCTAGAACTCTTGAGTACACGAATATACTGAGAGGCTCCACATCCGGAGATTTCTCCACAGAAAAACAACTAGAACAACTAATCAGAGGAAGACGACTTCTTGAACCAAAATTGCTTTGGAAGCGTTGAGCAAGTTCATCTTGCAATGTTGTGAATATGAGTGTGGAATACTGGCCAGAATGACCAGCCCTGGCTAATGACATAAGTGGTGTTGGCAATTTAAGTGAATGTGATACACTTCTTATGCTTATGCCTGTCCTCCACGCGGTAAGAACAGTGCATGTAAGAAGCCTACTCTACATGAGATGCTTCATATAAATGCGTCGTGCGCCCATTGGAGCAGAGCCTGCCTCTGCTTTGGGCGGCACTTGAGGTCCCCTGGCTTGCAATTTGCCTTAATCTGCACAGAAGCCGCAGATCATTGAGAAAAACATAGCTTCATATGTCGCTTATGAGTTGTCAACATGTACTGCTCCACTTTCTGCAGAGAACAGTATAGTACATTCATTTTGCATCATGATCTGCTAATTGTGTACTTTCGCCGATACCTGTCCAGCATGCCGCTTGAGCTGCCGCCAACGTGAAATTTGATGGGCGTCAACATCAGGATCTCGCCGTCCGAGGTAGTAGCGGCAGTACCTATCCTCCAGGTTGACCAGTCATTACAACTCAGCAACTGCATGTCATGTACAGAGAGGAGGAAAGGAAAAGAGGATACAAAAGAGAGGAGAGGAGCGAGGGGGGGAGGGGAGGGGAGTGGAGGAGGGAGAGGGAGAGGGAGAGGGAGAGGGAGAGGGAGAGTTAGAGAGAGAGAGAGAGAGAGAGAGAGAGAGAGAGAGAGAGAGAGAGAGAGAGAGAGAGAGAGAGAGAGAGAGAGAGAGAGAGAAAGAGAGAGAGAGAGAGAGACACACACACACACACGTATTTATACATATGTATTCATACATATTTATAACATGTGCAACATAACATGTGCAACATAACATGTGCATACATACCATTCGTTCATTTAAGATATGAGATGAGTAATGCATGACAATTGCGCGCAGTCTTGCTTCGTCCTTATCCTTGCGGCGGAAGAGCTCACCACTGAAACCAGCCGCGAGGGTCGCAAGGGGGCAGCCAGCCTTTCTTTATCCACTCCTGCAGCATGTCATCAGAAACGGAATGTGAGACTAGCTGTAGTCGTGGCGTTGAGCTGTCAATCTAGGCAGGGGTGTGAGATGGACCGCCAAGGTAGAATGCGGGCGTGAAGTGGGTACCGTGCGGGGCAGGCGGCTCTTGATGCCGAAGTAGTTGAGTGATGGATTGGGGCCCTCAGGCGACAGCTTCCCTTTCTCAATTGCCTCCGCATACCTGCAC
Organism: Spirogloea muscicola; assembly: GCA_009602725.1. NCBI lineage: Eukaryota > Viridiplantae > Streptophyta > Zygnematophyceae > Spirogloeales > Spirogloeaceae > Spirogloea > Spirogloea muscicola. The sequence goes on from WELB01000013.1 coordinate 967,356, forward strand.
TGAGACGGACAGGACGCGGCCACGGGTGTAATGAATCGCCTTCATGGACAGAGTAGCTCAGCTGCAGTGACCTGCACATTCCACAGGCAGCTGTACACGATATGATCACACAGCAAGCGGCAGTAGCGGCCTGCGGCCTGCATACCACTCCTTGGGGTACTCGAAGATGCCGTCGTTGCACATCTTGCCCTCAAAGACACCATGCGCGAGCATCTCGGCTGGTGACAGCTTGGGCTCGAAGTTGTCAGCAAACTCCTTGCCCATGGGCGCAACGAGCGTGTACGAATACCCCGACTGCATTAAATCGTCCACCGTGATCGTGTCCCCAACCTTGAAGTCCTTGGCTGGCTTGCCGTGCTCCTCAGCGAGCTGCGGCAGTGCCAGAGGACAAGCGCATGTCAAGATAGCGGCGTGAGGGGGCGACCTCACTTACACAGGCGCTTCCAGTTGCTCTTGAGAGGGCGGCGGAGTCCACTCGCTTTCTTCAAATCATCAATTGTAGCCATCTGCTTGAGCATCTCGCGCCGCTTGGAGTCCTTGGGCAGCGCCTTGTCGCCGCCAGCCTCGTCCTTGGCCTTGGCCACGTCCGCAACGCTGACGCCCTCCTGTCGTGCGGGATCGCGAGCGAGAGCGGGACCCAGTCGGCGCGGCGAACATCAGAAGGGCCCCATTACGGAGCACAGCTTTGGCAGGCGCAGCACAGCGCCTGCGGCTTACGTAAGAAGGGTACTCCACGTAGTCGAAGCAAAGGTTGCTTCCACTTGTTTGCGATTTTGTCACAGCAGTAACAGATCCAGGGCCATCACCTTCTTCAGCAAGACTTTCCGGTCTTCTCGTCATCATTACTGGCCTTGATTATCTATCTGGTCCGCAGTTGCTCGCCACTACTAACGGAGTCCCGGTTGTAGTCCTATCCTTGAGCTATTTGATGGTTCCAATTTGCTGAGTCCACACAATAACAGAAACGGCATTCTGATAGGAGACCCATGGATCACAAAGTGGTGGCTCCCCACAAAGTTTCGGCTTTGCAAGCGGCGGCGCTCACCTTGGTGACGCGCGGCTTCTTGTCCTGGTGCCCATCCTCGTCCTCGCCGTTCTCCTCCCCACCCTCCTCCTCCTCCTCCTCCTCACTCTCGTCGTCCTCGTCGTCCTCGTCGTCGTCTTCCTCGCCGCCGCCGTTGTCCTGGCCCTCGCCGGAATTGTCCTTCTCGGCGGACCTGCAGAAGCCCCGCTGGTCGGCGTCAGCGCCAGACGCCGTCAATGGCGGCGGCAGCGGCGGCGGCGGCGGCGGAGGCGGCGGTGGAGGCGGCGGCGGCACTGACGCGGCCTCAGTGGCCGCGATGTCGCGGCCGCCCTTCTCGTCGCCGGCCGCCTCCACCTTCTCCTCCACCTCGCCCTTGAGCTCGTGGCGCAGGCCCTCGTCCGCCGCCGCCGCCTCCGCCTCGCCGCCGCCGCCGCCGCTGGACACTGCCTTCCCAGCGCCGGCCGGCGCCTTGCTCTTGCCGCCCTTGGCCATGGCCGCTGAAAATGCGGGCCGCCCTGCCGGGCCGCGGCGCCGCCGCCTCGGGCGAAGACTCCGCGCCGACAAGCGTCTGGCGGCGGCGGCGGCGGCGGCGGCGGCGGCGGCAATGCCAATGGCGGCAGTGGCGGCTCGGCTCGACCAGGCCGCCAGCTGGGCTGCCACGCAAGTCGTCACGTGGCGTAAGCGTGGGCCACCTGTCGTACCTGTCACGTGGCGCCGCCGCCGAGGTGGCAGATGGCGCCGGCCGTCAAAGGCGGCCCCGCTACCGGGGTGGGGCGCCGTTTGCGTCGCCGTTCCTGTTCAGTTAGCCGCCCGCTCCCGTCGCCTGCCGCGCTGCCCCGGTCCCCATCGCTGAGAACGGCGGGCATGGGCGACCTCGTGCTCAGGCGTGCTCGCCGATAGAAGAAGTGGCTCTCCCAATGGGGCAAGGGCTGTGAGAAGCCAGCCCGAAAAGAATTGACAAGGTTCGAAGGGGCCAAACTACGAGCTAAGCGGCGACTGCGGGGCCTGAAGAGGCTATGGCAGAACGGGGGAGGATGGACCAGTTAGTAGTTAACGAGTGAGGAGCCTCACATCCGACAGACTAGCTGCCGGTAAACTATCCCCCTGACGAAAGCCGGAGGCCGCAGCGAGAGCACGGCCAGCACGCAGATGCAAGGCGTGGGCCATGGACCGCTGGAGGGAGACGGACAAGAGACGGATAGAGAAGAAAGTGCTCGCCCATAGAGAAGAAGAAGTGGCCCTCCCAATGGGGGCAAGGGCTGTGAGAAGCCAGCCCGAAAAGAATTGACAAGGTTCGAAGGGCCCAAATCACTGAAGAGGCTATGGCAGAACGGGGGAGGATGGACCACTCAGTAGTTAGGAGCCTCACATCCGTAGGAGCCTCACATCCGACAGACTAGCTGCCGAGGAAAGAAAGTGGCTCTCCAAGTTGGAAAAGCTGCTTCTTGTTATTCTTTTTTTAAGCAAGCGCGGCCAGATTAACTGGTGGCTGGGAGAGGCTAGCCCAAAGGAATGAACAAGGTCTGAAGGAGCCGGAGTGCTAAGGACTGCGACAGCAGCAAGCGAACTCTCAGTAACCTCTAGTCAGGAGATGCAAGTCTGAATAGCTAGTAGGCGGAAAGACATCGCCCTGACGGAAGCCGGAGGCCGCCGCCAAAGCGCGGCCTGCGCGCAAGCAGACGAGATCTTCCGCAGGGCCGTCCATAGCCTCCTGGGACTTTCCCCCGCCCTGTCTTCTTCTTCGAAGAAATAGAAGTGGCTCTCGCAATGGGGACAAGGGCTGTGAAAACCAAGGAACGGAAAGAAAACCAGCCCGAAAAGAATTGACAGGGCTCGAAGGGGAAAATGCGCTCTCAAAAGTGGGATGGGATGAGTCTTCTATGAGTGCTGCAGTGCAGTGCAGAAGTAGTGGCTCTCACAATGGGGTCAAGGGCTGTGAAAAGCCAGCCCGGAAAGAATTGACAAAGCTTTGAAGGGGCCAAATGACGGAGGGGCCTAAAGCGCTATAATAGAACGGGCTGCAGTGCAAGTGCGGCTAATTGGCGGCGGATTTACTGGAGCTGAGGACGCACATCCTCGGCTGCGCAATCGAGGCGAGCGAACGGCTGCCCATGACCTCCTGTGGCCTCTCACAGCCACCAGTCAATCTGGCCGCGCTTTCCCCTCAGGGATGCCATGTTCAGCATCTTCCTGGAGGCAGGGTGCATGGTGGCGATCGAAAACACGTCCATCATGCCCATACTGCAGAGGGCTGATGCACTCCATGCTCGGCGGGTCGACCTGGTGGCCTCCACGCCAAGCGGCGGCCCGCAAGTCATCGCAGACGTGGTCACCACAGATGTGGTCGACCGCTCCAATGCGGGGCTCTCTGCCTCGAAGGCTGGTCATGCAGCTGCAAATGCCTCTCGTAAAAATGAGGCTAAGTACGTGAACATCTCGCCCTCTTGGCGGGCTGAACAATTCGTATGCACAGCGGCTTGCCTCTTTGGCCACCTTGACACTGGTTAAACGAATGGAGCTGTGCTCTGTCGAAGTGCTTTTGATAGTCCTGGTTCATGTAACAACCTGCCCCTTACTCACACAGTCAGGGGTGACTTGTCCTACTTAGGTTCAGACTGTGCGGGGGTTAAGGAGCCAGTCCTCTACAAGGTGAAGCACCTGCGCATCTTCGCAGTGGAAGGCTTGCTCTGTGGCGCCGCCGCCAGGCGGCGACTGGGCACCGGTCAGCAGCTCCCCCCGAAGGAAAGCAGCCACGGACTCCCGGCAGACAGCTGCAGCGAGCTGCGGCTGCGGCAGCAGCAGCAGCAGGGCTGCGCTTCTCTCAAGGCTTCACCGGGTCCAAATTCCGCGAGGTCGCATTTTGGCCCAAGACTGGAAGTGCTTCTTCTCCTGCCGCTCCACCTCCAGGAAATAAAGCATGTTTCGACTTTCGACTCGAGGATGTAAGTGTCCCCCCAGCTCATTGCCCCGTTACCAGGACTTTTGAAAGGCTCGAATTGGCCTCCCTTTCATTTCATGCGCACCGCGCGCCTTCTCTGTTCCAAAGAAGAAGTGGCTCTCCCAAAGGGGGCAAGCCAGGGCGACGCTTTTCCGCCCTCTACTTATTCGGACCTGCAGTTGCTGACCAGAGGATGTTGAGCGTCTATTTGCACAAGTCACGGATGGTAGCTTTGCGTATCTTGCACCTTCTGGCCTTTTCAGACATTGTTGATTTCTTTGGGCTGGCCTCTCACAGCCACTGCCTTACATTGGAAGAGCTGTTTCTCCTTTCTTAGCTGCTTATTCAGTAAATTATAGCTGTTCCTGCAGCGAAATCCCCATCCCTCAAGACACTCAGCAAGGCAAAGTGGGGAGGGCAGACCTACAGGACGGCATCTGCACAGCCAGAGGCGCGGCCTTGGATTGGGAGGCACAGCGAAGATTGAATTACACCAGCACTAGGCTGTGGGACTGAGGCAAGGCCTACACGTTGCGACTTCACTTTCTCACTCAGCCGCCCCATGATGACAAGACATGGCATTGCATGAACCTCTGAAACAGTGTTCAGCAAGACTGTGACCTGCCTCCGTGCGAGCCGGACATATTGATTATATTTGCTCCTTGCGAGGCACAAGCAGTGTACATGTAGATGCAGACGTATGACAATTTAACGCATATCAAGTGTAACAATGCGACAGTGTTCCATTTTAATTAATTCCTCTTCACCTTCCCATCAAACAATCTAGACATTCAGGATGTACACGCTAACCCTGTCATTGACAAGGGCGGTACATCGAGCAGCAAATCTCAATGTCTGAGAAGGTCAGCGATTGACAGCAGTAAGGACTAATGAGCTCATCCACATGGACAGGTGTTGGAATATTGTCAGCAGCTTCGTTCTGACAAGCGAAAGTGCAATTCACGTAATTTGCACTTACATTCGCCATGCCTTGCAAAAACGGTCCTAATGTAAACTTCCCAAACCAGCTTTTCCAAGTGCGGTTGTTGGGCACCACAAGTACGAGCAAGAATCATAAGCAGGCACACCTGCAACAGCTCATGTATGGACCAAATGTGGAAGATGCATACCTTACGATGGATGTGATCAGTGAAGTCTCAGCCACAGTTAAGCGAACTAGCCTTCAGCCTAGTGTGTCACATGTGAGGCTGTGGCATGAGGTGTTCCTAACGATGATGAAGTCATCCCTGAATTTCATGACATCAATTTCATGATCATCGTACGATAGTTTGGCAATGAACATGGCGATGGATATAGTGAGACGACTGCACGCCTTCATGGCGGTATTTGCTGTCGGGTATCTGCCGTTGGCCGTCGGACGTCGTGGAAATGGGAAGAAGTGGTCGTTGATAGAAGTCGATAGGATTGGTAGGCAAGGGCGCCGTCACGATGACCGTTGACGTAGGAGTCGTAGTAATACTTATGCTGTATGGTTGATGATATTGATACTGAAAGAAATGGTCCTGAGAAGTGCTCATCACCTGCATCAAGTGGTGAAAGTGCAATAGCCAGCGTCAGTGTGCACTCGTACTATGCTGGACTACCTCAACCTCGATGTGGAATGATGCGTCAGAATGCATGACTGAGATGTCAGCTCTTGGTGCACTATGACATATGAGTCGACTTATCTTCTTCAGATGATAGTGTTGATGAAAATGATAATATGGTTGATGACACTCAATGTTTTGATTAATGACATTGACAATATGGTTGAAGAAAATCAATACTCTGGTTGATGACATTCATAATGAAGCTGATGATATTGAAATAAGGGTGATGATATTGATATCATGGAAGATATTAATAACGAAGTCGATGATATTGACAATGAAATTGATGATATCGATAATCTGGTTGATGGTACTGATACTTGGTCGACGACATCGAAGATATTGATAACAATTTGATGACATCGATAGTGAAGTCGATGATATTGATGATATGGTATCGATGATAAAAAAGTGGTCCTGAAATTGCTCATCACCTGCATCAAGTGGTGAAAGTGCAATAGCCAGGGTCGTACTATGCTGGACTACCTCAACCTCGATGTGAAACGATGCGTCAGAATGCATGACTGAGATGTCAGCCCTTGGTGCACTATGACACATGAGTCGACTTAGCTTTTCAGATGATATGGTTGATGATGTTGATAATATGGTTGATGACACTCAATGGTTTGCTTGATGACATTGACAATATGGTTGAAGATTATCAACTATTTGGTCGATGACATTGATACTGAAGCTGATGATGTTCAAAATGATGTTGATGGTGTTGATGTCATGGAAGATATTGAAAGTGAAGTCGATGACACTGAAACTGAAGCTGATGAATATGATGATCTGGTTGATGGTACTGATAATTGGTTGATGAATTGAATATAAGTCGATGACATTGGTAATATACTTGAAGATGTCGGATATGAGATGGATGACAAAGTCGATGACACTGATACTGATGTTGATGAAATTGATGATCTGGTTGATGGTACTGATAATTGGCTGATGAATTGATAAGAAGTCGATGACATTGGTCATGTACTTGAAGATGTTGGATATGCGGTTGATGACATTGATAATGAAGTCGATGATAACGAGCATATAGTTGATATATAGATATATCTATTGGATCGACTCATTATCAATGTCATCAACCGCATATTTGTAGGGCGCCTGTGCCAGCTGTGCCCCCCGCGCGGGGGGAACAACATGTGTATTAAGTGATGGAGGGCCGGGAGCGTGGGGTGGTGGCATGGCGCGCGCCGCGCTTGGAATGCAAGGGTGGTGTAACGGGCAAGAAAAGCGCGTCCAACCTGAGAGCAGCGGCTGTGAGAGGCCAGCCCAAAGAAGGAAGTGCTCGCCGCGCCCATACAGAAGAGGGACTGGCAAAGCTGTGAGAGGCCAGCCATAAGAGAAGAGAGGCTGGCAAAGCCAGCCTCAATAAGAATGGACAAATGTCTGAAGCCAAAGAAAGAGGAGCCGGGAAAGAAGAAAGTGCCCGCCCATAGAGAAGAGGGGCTGGCAAAGCCAGCCCAAAGAAGGATGGACAATGTCCAAAGCCAAAGAAAGAGAAGCCGGAAAAAGGACTGCACTACAAAACACTGCAAAGCACATAGACGATGCAGAGGGAAGCTCAGTACCCACGAGTGAGCAACATCAGGTCTGAGTAGCTCGCTGCAGGGAAAGAGGCATTCCACCGAGACCCAGAGGCGGTGGCCATAGCACGGCCTGCTCGCGTGTGGACGGCGTGGGCAAGGGAGCGTTGAAGCGATACGGCCAGGCGCATGCGGAAGACTTGTGCGAGCGAACCGGCGGCGTTGAAGCCGGGCATCGCCCCTGGCAGACCCGGCCGCCGGTCAATGGCCTGGCGGGCAAGCCGCTGAAGGAGATCCAGCCAGCGGCTGCCGAAAGCCCCGTTCCGTGTACATCCATCGCCAGGGCCGCGGATTCATCACCAACCGGGTGATCAGCATATTTTCGCTCCTTGCCCCGGGCTGCCAGGCCGACCGCGTGCCCTGCAAACGACGCCGATCTGGTGGGATTGGCGGAGTCGATGCAGTCAGTTGTCACCACATCGGTGATGTTGCGGGGACCGCCGCCGGGCGGGATGGCGACCAGGTCGGCGCGTCGTGTATGGGGCTGGCCGTCCGGGCCCAGCTGGATGGGCATTATTGAGGAGTTCTTCACAGCCACCTTGAAGCCAGCCTCCGAAACACCCCCTGCATACCATCTCGCGGGAGGTCGTGGGAAGCGGTCCGCTCGCCCCTGTGCGCGCAACGGAGTATATGCGCAGCCAGCTCCGCAGGTTCAACGTGACGGGCACCGCACTCGCACTGAGTGACGCCCACGAGGCAGGGAGGGAGGAGGCCCAAGAGCCGGTGGACCGCCGTCCTGAAGACCTCATCGGGCATGGTGAGCGCCGCGTGGAGTGGGAGCGCTGATAACAGCGCGTCGCGCAAGCCTGGCCAGCAGGTCGAGCCACTGGGACCCGAGAGCCCCGTGCACATCCACGGCCAGGGGTACGAACTCGTACCCAGCGGGGTGGTCAGCGTGTTTGGCGGCCTTGCTGCCTAAGGCCCATAGAGAAGAGGGGCTAGGAAAGCCAGTCCAAAAGAAATGGACAAAATCCAAAAGCCAAAAGAGGTGCCGAAAAGAAAAACTACACAATCAGACACGAGATGATGTAGATGGAAGCTCAGTACCCACGAGTGAGCAACAGCAAGTCCTAATAATTCGCAGCTGCAAAAGAGGCACTCCGCCGAGACCCAGGTGCTGCAGCCATGAGAATGGCGCGCCCTTAGAGGAGAAGGGCTGGCCTAAGCGAGCCCAAAAAGAAGCGACAACATCCAAAGCCAAAAAAGGTGCCGAAAAAGAAAATGCGCCATGCAAGGCCGGCTTGCATGTGGACTGCGTGAGCCAGGGTGGCCGCGAGACCACCAGCCGCATGAGAATACCTTCGCTAGCGAGCCGGCAGCATTGAAGCCGGGCAGCGCCCCTGACTTTGTTCATTCTTCTTTCTGGGCTGGCCCTCTCCCAGCCACCGCCCTCTCTTGGATGAACGAGTGTATCAAGAGATGGAGGGCCTGTATGGCCAAGTACAAAGGCAAGCACATTGACAAATGTACGTCACCTGCTGCTAAGCTGACCCGCTCAGTAAGCACGAGTCAGCACATAGAGGTCGCTAACCAATGCCCGCATACCAGATGGCAATCGACAAGCTTGAGCTACTAGCTAAGGCTCAACCAGCTTTCCGATGCAACGCATGAGCCTGAGCTCGCTGCAGACAAGCTGACACTCGACGTCGCAAGAATGACAAATAGGCTGCCGGCATGCCCATCTGAGCTGGAAGCATATCCTCACGTCGAGCATATCCCAAACTTGCCATGTTCTCCGGTCAGGTATGGAAAAGGTAAGGGCTCGCCCATTGAGGATAGGGGCTGGAAAAGCCAGCCCAAAAATGAGGAACAAAGTACGAGAAGGGGGCCAGGGAAAGCGCTAAGAGAAACAAGCACAACGAGAAACAAAGCAGCTACGTATTACTCAGTAACCCCTGCTAAGCAGCCTAGAGAAGCTAGGCTCCTGGAAGTGGGTCCCCTGGCCAGAGCCAGAGGCAGCAGCGAGGGCTCTGCCGACACGCAGGTGCAGCGCGCGGGCCACAGACCTCTGCAGCGAGACGGCCAAGCGCATCCGGTACACCTGCGCTAGCGACCCGGCTGCAGGGAAGTCCACCGGCTCCCCATGGGAGCGGCGGACGATGGCGTGGCGGGCGAGCTGGTTGAGCAGCTCGAGCCACCGAGCGCCCAACGCCCCATGCGTGTCGCTCGCAAGCGGGAAAAACTCGTCGTCCCGCGAGTAATCTGCATGTCTGAGCTCCTTAGCTCGAGCGGCGCAGGCGACCGCATACCCAGCCTTGATGGCACATTGGGCTGGGTGTGACGTATGCGTCTGTGGTCACCACGTCCGGGATAAGACGTGGCCCGCCGGCTGGTGGGGTGGCCGACGCGACGTGCGTGGAGACCGTCGGCCCTTTGCTGGAGCGGCATGACGGCGGAGTTCTCCGCTGCCACCGAGAAGCCAGCCTCCACCAGGATGCCTCCAGGATGCATCGCATCCCGGAGGCGGTCGTGGGCCGCTGTCCACTCTCCACCGTGAGAACAGCCCAGAACATGAGCGGCCAGCTCCCCAGGCTCGGCCCCTCGCTCGCCACATTCGCACTGACGCACACCCTGGAGGCATGGCGGCGGCAGGCCAGGAGCCGGTGGACGGCACTGCGAAATACCTCGTCCGGGAGAGTGAGGGCGTCGTTGAGGGGGAGGGCCTGGAGCCACGCCGCGGCCCCCGGGGAAGAGGCCGAGTGGAGTCTCGCGCGCCCGCGCAGGTCGGCCTCCGGGAGCTGCAGCCAGGCGGTGGTGAAGGCGGCCTTGTCCATCGCGGCTGCGAAGCGCGCTTTGGACGCGCAGGTCGGCGATGTGCGCGAGGTGCGCAAAGGAGACCGCCTGGCCCGCCAGGTCCGGGTGCGCCGCGAGCAGCTCCTGGTGGGCGGAGCGTAGCGACGCCTGGAAAGAGCAAGCGCGGCCAAATTTAACTGGTGGCTGGGAGAGGCCAGCCCAAAAGAACGGACAAGGAAAGGCAGCACACCCCGTTTCTACCTCCACCACCGCCTGCTCCAGCGCACGCCGGCCGTGGACCAAGAAAAGAGCGCGCCCATAGAAAAGAGGGGCTGGCAAAGCCAGCCCAAAAAGAATGGACAATGTCCACAGCCAAAGCAAGAGGAGCCGGAGAAAGGACTACACTACAACATACTGCAGAACAGAGAAACGATGCAGAGGAAAGCTCAGTACCCACGAGAGAGCAACATCAGGTCTGAGTAGCTCGCTGCAGGGAAAGAGGCGCTCCGCCGAGACCCAGAGGCGGCGGCCATAGCACGGCCTGCGCGCGTATGGACGGCGTGGGCAAGAGAGCGTTGAAGCGATACAGCCAGGCGCATGCGGAGCGCTGGGCCACGGAGGCGGCTGTCTGCGCCCAGCTGCTGAGGTACGCCGCCCGGAAGCGAGGACCCATGCAGCCGAAAGTGTCGATTGCCGCCGGTAGGAGGTGATCGCTGCGGGGGTAGTGAGAGTAGTGTCGGAGCTTTCTCTGCTCAGCACCTCCCACTGCGTGGCCAGCAATGTGCGTCGAAGCGGACCTCTTGTATGCCTCCGTCACCACCACATCAACCAAGGCTCGTGGGCCTCCGCAGGTTGTACATCCACGATGTCCAGGGTGCGACGGTGATGGCGACCCTGGGAATCCGTGGTGATGGGCATTATATAGCTCACTTCCACAATGTCGGAGAAGAAGTGGCTCTCCCAATGGGGGCAAGGGCTGTCAGAAGCCAGCCCGAAAAGAATTGACAAGGTTCGAAGGGGCCAAACTACGAGCTAAGCAGCGACTGTGGGGCCTGAAGAGGCTATGGCAGGACGGAGAAGAGAGAAGGGCTCGCCCATCTTGGAAGCGTCTATCCCCCTGGCTGACCCGGCCGCGGTCAGTGGCCTGACGGGCAAGCCGCTGGAGCAGATCCAGCCAGCGAATGCCGAAAGCCCCTTTCACGTCAATCGCGAGTGCCGCGAATTCGTAATCAGCAGGGTGGTCAGCGTACTTGCGCTCCTTGCCCCGGGTCGCCAGGCCGACCGCGTGCCCTGCGGTCGACGCCAATCTCGTGAGATTGGCGGAGTCGACGCAGTCGGTGGTCACCAAGTCTATCTGAACTTTCGTAACTACTAAGCGGTCCATCCTCCCCCGTTCTGCCATAGCCTCTTCAGGCCCCGCAGCCGCTGCTTAGCTCGTAGTTTGGCCCCTTCGAACCTTGTCAATTCTTTTCGGGCTGGCTTCTCACAGCCCTTGCCCCCATTGGGAGAGCCACTTCTTCTTCTATCTGAACAGGCGCATTCTGAACACTTGAGCAAGCGACCCGGCGGCATTGAAGCCGGGTTGCTCGCTCTTAAATTCTTAGTGCTTCCCCTGGCCCCTTCTCGTACTTCGATCATTCCTTTTTGGGCTGGCTGTTCCCAGCGCCTATCCTCAACGGGCGAGCCCTTTCTCTCTGCTGCCCTTGGCGGCGGGCCACTGCACGCCTCGCAAGGCGCTGCAGGAGGTCGAGCCACCGAGTCCCAAACGCTCCGCGTACGTCCACGGCGAGCGGGACAAACTCTCGCCCGCGGGGATCGCGGTAGTTTCTCTCCTTGACGCCCGCCGCTTGCGAAGTAAGACGCTTCCAGGAGAGCAAAGTTCGTGTATTCGAAACGAAGGAGGGCCAAATGGCCATATACAAAGGCAAGCACATCTATAGACCTACATAATCTACAGCAGATTGACCCGCTCAGTAACCACGGGTCAAAACATGGGGGGCGGTGGCTGGGAGAGGCCTGCCCAGAAGAATTCACAGTCCGAGGGGACCAGGCCGCTTGGCGGACTATGTAGCCCGCCTCCTCCGACTAGCGTTTTGCGCTCCTGGAATTGACGCAGTCAGTGGTGACGTCGTCTGCAATGAGCTGGGGCCCCCGGCCCAGCTCATTGCAGCCCCTCTTCTCTACGGGCGAGCACTTTCTTTCCCCGCCCAGCGCGCTGGCGACGAGATGGCGCGCCCAGCGTGAAGGTGGCCATCCGCCCCAGCTGTCAGAGGCATAATTACTTGAGTATTCCAGTGCCACTCAGTAACCTGCCTCCTGTCAAGGCGACTTCTTCCGCCCTCTAGCTATTTGACCTGCACTTGCAGACAAGACAGTCTCCTTTCTGACGTCTTAGCGCTTAGTATCTTGCTTCTTGCCCCATGTGGCCCTTTCATTCCCTGTCCATTCTTTTGGGCTGGCTTCGCACAGCCACTGCTGTCAATCTGGAGCGCGTTTTTTCTTGTCGCGGATTGGGCTGACCTCTAATTAGCAGCCAGCGGTTAGCAAACAATGTAATGGTCGATGGAAGCGCGTCCAGATTAAGAGCAGTGGCTGTGAGAGGCTAGCCCCAAGAGTAAACAAGGTCTGAAAGGGCCGGATGGAGCATAAAATGACCATAAATACGGGGGACCGGACGGGTGTCACGTATTTCGGCACCTTTTGGCTCTTTGGACCTTGTCCATCCTTGTGGGCCTGGCCTTTCCCAATTGCCTCTTTCCATGCAGTGAATCATCGGTCTTGATGTTGCTCACTCGCGGGTACTGAGCTTCCATCTGCATCGTCTCATGTCTAGTTGTGTAGTGTTTTCTTTCGGCACCTTTTTTGGCTTTTGGATATTAATCATACTTTTTGAGGCTGGCTTTGCCAGCTCCTCTTTTCTATGGGCGAGCAATTCTCTTTCGGCGCGCGCATCATTGCAGACGTGGTCATCACCGATGTGGTGGACCGATCAAATCCGGAGTTCTCTGCCTCGCGGGCTGGCCATGCTGCGGCGAAGGCCAGCAAGGCGGCCAAACACGCTGACCACCCGGTTGGAGACGAGTTCGTACCCCTGGCCGTGGACGTGCACGGGGCTCTCGGGTCCCAGTCGCTCGACCTGCTGGCCAGGCTTGCGCAGCCCGCTGTGTCCCGCAGGCGAGGTGAGCCGGCTGAGTTCAACGCCGCTGGCTCGTGGGGCCCAGGTATATCGCATGCGTTTGTCAGTCTCCCTTCAGCGACCCATGGCCCACGCCTTGCATCTGCGTGCTGCCGTGCTCTCGCTGCAGCCTCTGGCTTTCGTCAGGAAGAAGTGCTCGCCCAGAGAGATCAGGGGGATAGTTTTCCAGCAGCTAGTCTGTCGGATTTGAGGCTCCTCACTCGTAGCTACTGAGTGGTCCATCCTCCACCCGTTCTGACATTGCATCTTCAGGCCCCCCCGTCGTTGTGGCTTTAGACCCATCCGTCATGTGGCCTCTTAGAACCTTTGTCAATCCTTTTCGGGCTGGCTTCTCACAGCCCTTGCCCCCATTGGGAGAGCCACTTCTTTCCCAGCCCTTACCCTCTATCTGAATGTCACCTTAGGCACCTTAGTTTAGGTCTCCGTGTTATGTAGCCTTGTTTAGTTTGCACTAGCCACTGCTTGAACACTGTATTCGGTTGAATTGGCCTCCCTTTCATTTCATGCGACCCGCGCGCCTTCTCTCTTCATCTGGAAGCGCTGTTTCTTCTTGCTTCTTGCGCCATCCGGCCCTTTCAGACCTTTTCCCTTTTAGGCTGGCTTTGCCAGCCCCTCTCGTGTTTTCTAATTAGTCCGTTTTCGGCAACTTTTTCTTTGGCTTTGGACATTGTCCATCTTTATGGGCTGGCTTTGCCTCCTCCCTCCTGCCTCGTGGGCGTCACTCAGTGCGAGTGCTGTGCCCGTCACGCTGACCCTGCGGGGCTGGCTGCGCATATGCTCCGGTGCGCGCAGGGGGCCGAGCGGACCGCTTCCCACGACCTCCTGCGAGATGGTATGCAGGGGGTGTTTTCGGAGCCCCCAGCCACCAGTTAATGTGGCCGCGCTTGCTCTCTTTCGGAGGCTGGCATAGCCACCATCTAGGTGGCTATGAAGAACTCCTCAATAATGCCCATCCAGCTGGGCCCGGACGGCCAGCCCCATACACGACGCGCCGACCTGGTCGCCATCCCGCCCGGCGGCGGTCCCCGCAACATCGCCGATGTGGTGACAACTGACTGCATCGACTCCGCCAATCCCACCAGATCGGCGTCGTTTGCAGGGCACGCGGTCGGCCCGGGGCAACGAGCGAAAATATGCTGATCACCCGGTTGGTGATGAATACGCGGCCCTGGCGATGGATGTACACGGGGCTTTCGGCAGCCGCTGGCTGGATCTCCTTCAGCGGCTTGCCTGCCATGCCATCGACCGGCGGCCAGGTCTGCCAGGGGCGATGCCCAGCTTCAACGCCGCCGGTTCGCTCGCCCAAGTCTTCCGCATGCGCCCGGGGGTATCGCTTCAACGCTCCCTTGCCCACGCCGTCCACACGCGAGCAGGCCGTGCTATGGCCGCCGCCTCTGGGTCTCGATGGAATGCCTCTTTCCCATTGCCTCTTCAGGCCCCGCAGTCGCTGCTTAGCTCGTAGTTTGGCATCTTCGAACCTTGTCAATTCTATTCGGGCTGGCTTCTCACAGCCCTTGCCCCCATTGGGAGAGCCACTTCTTCTTTCCCTGCAGCGAGCTACTCAGACCTGATGTTGCTCACTCGTGGGTACTGAGCTTCCCTCTGCATCGTCTGTGTTTTGCAGTGTTTTGAGTGTAGTCCTTTTTCCGGCTCCTCTTTCTTTGGCTTTGGACATTGTCCATTCTTCTTTGGGCTGGCTTTGCCAGCCCCTCTTCTCTATGGGCGAGCACTTTCTTCTTTTTCCGGCTCCTCTTTCTTTGGCTTCAGACATTGTCCATTCTTTTTGAGGCTGGCTTTGCCAGCCTCACTTCTCTTATGGCTGGCCTCTCACCGCTTTGCCAGCCTCTCTTCTCTACGGGCGAGCACTTTCTTCTGTGGGCTGGCCTCTCACAGCCACTGCTCTCAGGTTGGACGCGCTTTTCTTGCCCGTTACACCACCCTTGCATTCCAAGCGCACGGCGCGCCATGCCACCACCCCACGCTCCGGGCCCTCCATCACTCAACACGCATATTGTTCCCCCCGCGAGGGGGGGCACAGCTGGCACAGGCGCCCCTACAAGAGCCAGCCGCGGGCCGCCTCCCGCCACATCGCACTTGCCCACGGCTCTCGTCGCGCTGCTCCCCCGCGCCTGCGCTCCCCGCCGCGCCCCGCGCCCGCGCCCGCGCCCCGCGC
>WELB01000013.1:983244-996218 GCA_009602725.1 Spirogloea muscicola
GGCCGCCAAGCCCAAGGCGGCCGCGCCCGGCCCGGCCGCCAAGCCCAAGGCGGCCGCGCCCGGCCCGGCCGCCAAGCCCAAGGCGGCCGCGCCCGGCCCGGCCGCCAAGCCCAAGGCGGCCAGGTCCGGCCTGGCAGCCAAGCCGGGTGAGTGCCCGCCCCCTGCCGCCGCATTGCCCTCTGCCTGTGTTCCCCGGCGACCCTTGGCCGGAATGAGTGCCCAGGTCGCCGACGCCCGGCGCAAGCCAGGGGAGGTCAGCAAGACCAGGGCGGGTGTGGCTGCGGACACGCGGCCGCCAGCACCTGTGCTCAGCACGTCAGCCGGCATGCCGACACGATCGGCTGCCTTTCTCAAGTAGGACATCCTCAAACCTGCACATATCTCTCCTCCCAATGCTTGGTCCTGCACAATGCTGGTCCTGCTCGCCCTCCGCTGCGCGGCTCCAAGGCGTCCTGGAGCAGCTGGCCTGCTCGGTTGCCTTGACGTTTGGGATGGGGTGTGCTGGACTGCTTTGTCGGGTGTGTGCTGGACTGCTGCGCTGGCTAGTTGCCACGATGAGCAGCTGCAGCCTCTGTCTATGCGATCCCATGCTGCCACTAACTTGAGGCACTCTGCATGCCTTGCAGGCCCAACGGCAAGGGCAAGCCTGCTGCCAAGGTGCGGCCATGGCTGTGACGGCCTCTTTTGAAGCCATACGCCCGAACCAAGTTCCTTCCCGTCCCTGATGGTTGTACAGGCCTCCGACCTCAGTAGATTGACTCGGTATGATACTCCGCCTGCCCACGTGCCCGCCCGCCCGCAGAGTCTTTCAGAAGGAGATGCAGAGTATTGCTGGGAGGGGTAGAGTGGCACATTGATCGCACAAACCGAGGCTCCCACTCACACCAGCTTGCTGTCCCTCAATCTCGTTCATGCCAACTTGCCGTAAAAGTGCGTCACTTAGAAGAAGCCAAGTCGACTCATGTGTCATAATGCACCAAGGGCTGACATCTCAGTCATGTATTCTGACGCATTACGTCAAGGCCGAGGTAGTCCAGCATAGTACGAGTGCACACTGACGCTGGCTATTGCACTTTCACAACTTGGTGCAGGTGACGAACACTTTTCAGGACCATTCTTTTCATCATCGTATAGTTGAAGATGTCGGATATGAGATTGATGACATTGATAATGAAGTCGACGATAATGAGAATATCGTTGATATATGATCAATGGTATTCTCATTATCATCAACAATATTCTCATTATCATCGACTTCGTTATCAATGTCATCAATCTCCAACATCTTCAACGATACTACCAATGTCATCGACTTGATATCCATTCATCAACCGATTATCAGTACCATCAACCAGATCATCAATTACATCATTTTCAGTATCAGTGTCATTAACTTCACTTTCAATGTCTTCCATGACATCAATACCATCAACATCATTTTAAATATCATCAGCTTCAGTATCAATGTCATCAACCAAATTGTTGATAATCTTCAACCATATTCAATGTCATCAAGCAAAACATTGAGTGTCATCAACCATATCATCAACATCATCAACCATATCATCTGAAGAAGCTAAGTCAACTCATGTGTCATAGTGCACCGAGGCCTGACATCTTAGTCATGCATTTTGACGCATCGTTTCACATTGAGGTTGAGATAGTCCAGCATAGTACGAGTGCACACTGATGCTGGCTATCTGACGCTGACTTTCACCACTCGGTGCAGGTGATGAGCACTTTCAGGACCACTTCTTTTATCATCAATATGATCAACCATATCATCAATATCATCGACTTCATTATTGATGTCATCAAATTGTTATCAATATCTTCAACTACATTGCCAATATCATCGACTTCATTATCAATGTCGTCGACCAATTATCAGTACCATCAACCAGATTATCGATATCATCAACTTCATTATCAATATCATCGCCTTCCTTATCAATATCTTCCATAATATCAATATCAGTACCCTTATTTTCAATATCATCAGCTTCATAATCAATGTCATCAACCAAAGTATTGGTTATCTACAACAACAACCATATTGTCAATGTCGTCAAGCAAAACATTAAATATCATCAACCATATTATCAACAACATCAACCATATCATCTGAAGAAGATAAGTCGACTCATATGTCATAGTGCACCAAGAGCTGACATCCCAGTTATGCATTCTGACACATCATTCCACACCGAGGTTGAGGTAGTCCAGCATAATACGAGTGCAAACTGACGCTGGCTATTGCACTTTCACCACTTGGTGCAGGTGATGAGCACATTTCAGGACCATTTCTTTCAGTATCAACATCATCAACCATACAGCATCAATATTACTATGACTCCCACATCAGCAGTCATCGTGACGGCGCTATCGCCTACCAATCCTATCCAATTTTATCAACGACCACTTCTCCCACTTCCGCGACGCCCAACGGCCAACACCGGATACCCGACGGCAGATATCGTCGTGAAGGCGTGCAGTCTTCTTGCTTTGTTCATCGCCATGTTCATCGCCAAAGTATCGTATGATGATCATGAAATTCATGTTTCAGGGATGACACATCGTCTGTTAGGAACACCTCATGCCACAGCCTCACATGTGACACACTAGGCTGAAGCTCGTTTGCTCAACTGTGGCTGAGATTTCACTGATCACTATTATCATAAGATATGCATTTCCACATTTGGGTCCACACATGTGTTGTTGCAGATGTGCGTGCTTATGGTTCTTGCTTGTTCTTATGATGCCCAATGACTTCAGTCGGAAAAGCAGATCTGGGAAGCTTACATTTCACTGGTAAACATTCACATGGCATGGATAATATAAGCGCACATCACTTGTGATGCATTTTCGCTTGTCAGAGTTGATTACATGGAAATATCTCAACCTCTGTCATGTTGATAAGCACATTGATGTCTACTCCTGTATTATGCTGACCTTGTCAGATATTGAAATTTGCTGCTCGATGTACTTGTCAATGACAGAGGCAGCAAGTAAATCCCGAATGTCTACATTGTTTGATGCAAATGTGAAGAGAAAAAGGATAGACCGAGACACTGTCCTCAACCCTGAAGACCTTCTTGCAATAAGATATTGGCGGCAGCAGTATGAACATAGTCACACTTGACACGTCTTGGTTTCTCATACATGATTTTGCCCCTTTTTGCCCAGAAATATATTTGATAACTTCTACCATTATATTGCTTCTCTATGGTGTTTTATTTAGCATTTCTTCTCGATATTACTATCCACCTCTAGTTCGCAATGTGAGCTGGTTAGGATTATGTAGTATTTTAATAACTGTTCTTTTAACAGGCTCTCGAGGCACACAAGCAAATATGTTTTATGACAATTGCATTCATGACAATTTTACCTACTTTTATTAGTCAGTACTGCAAGCACTATTTTGTTGTGCATCTACATGCACACTGCTTGTGCCTCGCTAGGAGCAAGTAAAACGAACATAGGTCGACTAGCAAGTGCGAGGAAGGTCAAAGTCTTGCTGAGCAGTCTTTTTGAAGGTCTCTTCTGTTCTTTTCAACACTCCAATTCTTTTTGGAGGTCCAGGCAATGGCATGTCTTGTTGTCACGGAGTGCCTGAGTGAAATAGTGAAGTCGCAATGCGTAGGCCTTGCCTCAGCCCCACCAACTCGTGCTGGTGTTGTGCGGATTGTACCGCACCTTCTGATCCAAAGCTGCCCCTCTGGCTGGCAGATGCACCCGTTCAGGTGCCCTCCCGCTGTCTGCTGGGTCTTCACGACAAGGGAAGAATTTGAGTTCCCGCTTGACAGGACTGGGAAGGGGAAGTCGTGCCCATTCACTAAGATGCACGTGGCCTAGGAGCTGCTTGTGGCTTTCACGGCCGTAGTCCTGCTTTTCCCTCTTCGTCCCTCCAACTTGTACAGACGGTACTGAGGAGGCCCCTCTTTATTTTCTTTGCACACTTGACTGTCAGTACTCTCGTGGCCAGTGTCGTGCCAGTGTGAATGGCCATATACAGCACACAATTGTGATGATATCACATGGTTGGAATATCGAATGCCGTGAGAAAGACAGCTTCACAGATGGTTGGAGGAGCTGGGCAGCTCATCAGGTGGACGACAGGGAGACTCAAGCCGCTTCATCGCGACAAAGAAAAGCGCGACCCCGGAGTCGTGGTGCAAGACAGTGTGGAGCTGGCATGGGAGACGTTGATGGAGGGCGACTGATCTGGAGTCAATCGTTCCTGGGAGACTTCAGGGGAAGACCGTTAATGGGAGACCGTAGTGGTAGACCGTCATCAGTGGACCGTTGGTAGAAGACCGCTGGCGTGGAAAAGCCTTGGTGACTACTCTTACAGACCGAGGGTACTTGAAGGCCCGAAGGCTGCCCGGAAGGCTATGTGGGGAAGATGTGAGATTGTCGGGGTGGGTGAGTTCCTTTCCGACCCTCATTTGCATACGTGCCATTGGCCAAACCCATCAAACCTTCCAGCTTTTCCTCTGTAGCTACGCGCTTGGGCCTGATTGATCTGGTCATCCTTTTCAAGTCCGTCCCACCGGGCGTCGATGTGCACGGGGCTTTCGGGTCTCAGTGGCTCAACCTGTTGGCCCGGCTTGCGCAACACGCTGTGTCCTGCAGGCGAGGCGAGCAGGCCGACTTTAACCCCGCTGGCTCGCTAGCGCAGGTGTGTCGCATGAACCTGTCCATATTGCTCCAGTGGTCCATGGCCCACGCCTTGCCTCTGCGTGCTGGCCGTGCTCTAGCTGCAGCATCTGGCGTTCGTCAAGGGAATTCCTTTCCCGGCGGCCAGTCTTTCTGACTTGCGGCTGCTAACTCAAATTTATTAAGTGATTATCCTACGTGGTCCTTGCTTATCTTTCAGCACTTTTCGGCCCCTTTCGGACCTTTGTCGTACCTTTTCGGACTGGCTGTTCACAGCCCTCGCCCCCTTTAGGAGAGCCACTTTCTTCTTTTTCTGCCAAGCCGGTCGCGCCCTTGCAGCCCTCGCCCTCTTGTTAATTTGATCTGCACTTGTTGACTAGAGGTCATTGAGCGCCCACTCGCAGGAGTTACAAGGGGTAGTTTCATTCTTTTGCACCTTTCGGCCCTTCCAGGCATTGTACATTTGTTTGGGCTGGCCTCTCACAGCCACTGCTGTCAATCTGGAAGCGCTTTTTCTCACAGCCACTGCCGTTAATTAAAAGAGCTGTTGCATGCAGCAGCCTTCGACTTGCGAAGCGGGTTGCTCTCGGACTTTCTATTGCTGACACGGGGGTAGTTAGAGCCCCCAGTTTGCCTGTTGCTTCGCTACTGTAGCTATGAACACCCTCTGTATGCACCCGCCTGGCAAAGAAGTGGCTCTTCCAATGGGGGCAAAGGCTGTGATAAGCCAGCCCGAACAAAGAACTGACAAGATTCGAAGGGGCTAAACGACGAAGGGGCCAAAAGCGCTAATAGAACTGGGTAGGATGACTCACTCAACAACTACGAACGAGGAGCCGCAAATCCGAAAGGCTGCCGGAAACAATTCCCCTGACGAATGCCAGAGGCTGCAGCAAGAGCACGGCCAGCGTGCAGGTGCAAAGCGTGGGCCATGGACCGCTGTGAGGGAAGTGGAGAGTCGCCAGCGGTAGACCTGGGCTAACGAGCCAGCGGCGTTGAAGACAGCCTGCTCACCCCGCCGTAGGGACACAGAGAGACAGCGCAGCCTGATTGACTGGTGGCTGTGAGAGGCCAGCCCAAAGGAATGGACAAAGTCTGAAGGAGCCGGATGGAGCAGAAAGCGCGGCCAGATTGACTGGTGGCTGTGAGAGGCCAGCCCAAAGGAATGGACAAGGTCTGAAGGAGCCGGAATGCCCAAGTGCTAAGTGCTGAGACAGCAGCAAGGAGACTCTCAGTAACCGCTAGTCAGTAGATGCAGTAGATGCAGAACGCAAGGTACTAAGTGTCAAGACAGCGTGGCCTCGCAAGCCTGGCTAGCAGGTCGAGGTCGACTGGGACTCGAGAGCGTCGTGCACGTCCACGGCCTGGCAAAGGGAACTGGAGTGTGTATGCCCCTAGCGTGCACAGCTGTGTGGACTGGGCGCCTTTCGGCCCTTTCTGAAACCTCGTCCATTCTTTCTGGCCATCCACGGGCTCACCTCCTGGCTTCTACAGCTTGGGGATAGTTTTCCGGCAGCTAGTCTGTCGGATTTGAGACTCCTCACTCGTGACTACTGAGTGGTCCATCCTCCCCCGTTCTGACATAGCATCTTCAGGCCCCTTAGTAGCTGCTTTTAGCGTTTATTAAGGCCCCTCCATCATTTGGCCCCTTCGAACCGTTGTCAATTCTTTTTCGGGCGGCTTTTTCACAGCCCTTACACCCGTTGGGAGTGCCACTTCTATATACAGGGGATAGTTTACCGGCAGCTAGTCTGTCGGATGTGAGGCTCCTCACTCGTAACTACTAAGTGGTCCATCCTCCCCCGTTCTACCATAGCCTCTTCAGGCCCCGCAGTCGCTGCTTAGCTCGTAGTTTGGCCCCTTCGAACCTTGTCAATTCTTTTCGGGCTGGCTTCTCGCAGCCCTTGCCCCCAATGGAAGAGCCACTTCTTCTATGTACAGCCGCTCTTCTGCTGTCAGCAGTGGCGAGGGCTCCCTAGAACCCCGAACCCTCGTCGTGGTGGGCGCCCCTCAGGACTTGCGCCGGGAAACGCGGCGGCGGCGGCGGCGGCGGCGGCGGCGGCGGGATGGCGGGCAAGGGGCCCAGCGGCGGCGGCGGCGGTGGCGGCGGCAGCAGAGCGCAGACGAACAAGGCGCACAAGTCGCGCTTCGCGGCCAAGTCGCAGCGCACCCGCCACAAGACGGCGCGCCGTCAGCGCCTCTCCTCGCCGCCGCCGCCGCCGCCGCCGCCGCCGCGCGCGGCGCTGCTGCAGGGCACCTCTGCTAGCCCCCGGCGTTGGAGCTCGGGGGATTTCTGACGATTCAGATGCGGGCTGTCATCGGCGGCTTGCGCAGAGGAGGCGAGGCCCGGCGGCGAGGCGCGGCAGGCGCACCGGGCGGCGGCGGCGGCGGCGNTTTTTTTTTTTTTTTTTTTTTTTTTTTTTTTTTTTTTTTTTTTTTTTTTTTTTTTTTGCTGGCCGAGCGCCGCGCCGGCGGGGCCTCCGGCGGCGCGCCGCTGGTCCTGGTGAGGCCGCCGCAGCCGGCCCGCCTGCCGGCCATTGCCGGATCTCCTTCGAGGCAACTTGCAGCGAAGCCCACTTCCGCAGCGAAGCGTCAGTGCTGACGGTCTCTCTGTGACGCCTTCGCTGTTGCTCACCGCTGCCGCCGCTGCCGTCGCAACTCCGCAGGTACTGGTGGGGCTCTCCGCCAGCGGTGACGTAGGCCACGTGCGCGCGCAGCTCCTCGCGGCGTGCCGCGACGGCGCCACGGAGGAGGCCGCCTGCGACGGCATGGACGGCGTGGAGGGCGGCGCGCCTGCCCACGACGAGCCGGCGGGGATGGCCACCGTGGCCGTGCCAAACCACAAGCTCCGCCTCACGGTCAGCGGCGCCCGCCGGCGTTGGCGCTGGTCCAGCGTCCTGTGAGGCGCGACGCGCCCTGCCTCACAGTGTGGCCAATGCCTTCGCCGGCTGCTGCGCCGTCTGTTTCGCAGGTCCTGGCGCCCCCTCGGCATGATCTGGCGGCTTGCCTGCAAGCTTTCAAGGTGCAGGCTACCGTAGATCGCGCCGCAGCATTGCTCACAGTGCGTCCGCAGCCCACTTCAGAACCTGACTTGTGTTCCGGTTTACGGAGCTGGTGGTGGCGGCGTCAGATCGCCGATGTACTGGCATGGGTCGTGCCAGCGGCGGGCGGTGACGGAGGTGCCAGCGGCGGTGATGGCCCCGGCGGCAACGGCGACCCCGGCGCAGCCGCGCGCTCGCGGTTGCTGCTCAGCGTTGCCCGGGCTCAGGGCCTCCCGTCGGTCGTCGGCATCGTCCAGGGCTTGGTGGACGTGCTGCCCAAGCGGCGAGCCGATGCGCGGCGGCTTGCCACAAATTTGCTGCACGGGCAGTTTCCTGGCTGCCGAGCCTTCCCCGTTGACACCGCCAACGACTGCCAGCAGGTCGCGCCCTTCCTCGACACAGACATCTAGCGGCGAAGCCACGACTGAGCGGCCATGGCTCTGCAGCGTCATGGCTCAGTCCTCTGATTGCAGCCCCTGATGCCGCTGTCTTGGTGGCCCCTGTCATCTTGTCCAGCTCCTCCGCCACCTGGCGGAGGCGAGGCCCGCAGCGCCGGCCTGGCGTGCAGCCCGCCCCTACGTCATAGCTCACGAGGTTTGGCACTCTGACCGCCTCGCCGGATACAACCAGCCCATCCGGTTGCTAGGTCTAAGCAAGCATGGGGCTCCATGCAAGTCCACCACGAAGCTCTGAGCATCCAAGTGGTGTATGTCTGCGTGCTGGGACATCAGATTGCATACGAGGCTGGAACACTGCTCCTGTCGGGCTACGTGCGCAGCCGCGGGTTGGATGTCAACGGCCTGGTGATGCTCGCACCTCTTCCTTGTCCTGGTCAATCGTGTAGCACTTTCCATCCTCCCGTCTACCTGGGCGCCTGCAGACGCTCCCAGTCCTGAGGGAGGCTTGGACCTCAGCTGTAGGTTGTCAATATGTTGAAGATGCGCCATCAAAGCTGCTGCAGCGAGGTTGTTCAGAAGCGACGAGAACTGCAATAGTGTCTTGTCGTAAGGTCCTGCAGCAAAGTCCAGCAGAGAAAGCCAGCCTCTATTGTGAAGGCTGCAATTACCCTGTCATGCTTTGACGACTCTCTCAAGGTGTCCGCTTCTACTCAAGGGATAGGAGCACTCCAAATTTCTCTCGATGCCTTGCAAACAATTGCTGCTACAGGCCAGATTGTTGGCTTTGGTTTTTGAGAATGCATACCCACTCCTACTTGGTCGTAAGCTACAATTGAATCTGACTTTCCAATTTTTATGTGTGGCGGGGAGGCTAGGTCCACATTTCTGGCTATGGCAGCTACCAGCTGTCCCAGATTGACGGGCCGGAGGACCCCTGCCCGTTGCACGGGGGCCGCAAGGCAACTGTGATTGCTGACCGAATGGACTCCAGCTTCGCTGGCTCTGCTGAGGTCCTGGCGGAGGCAGACCCGGTCCTGCAGGAGAGAGTTGTGGTCGAGCACGACCCTGACCCCTTGGCCGGCGAGCAGGTCAAGTCCAAGTCTCACTACGATGAACACCCTGCTCGCCAGATGAGCCGCTTTGGCCTTGCAGTAGTCCTCCCAAGTCATGCGAGGGTGCATTCAGTCCAACAAGCTGACATGAGCTGACGTCTCACACAGACACGCGCCGCTTTGCACACAGACATGGCCGACCGAGGAGGAAATGCAAGATGCTGTGGAGGAGTGGCGGTCAGCAAGCCTCAAACAGCGGCGGGTTCCCAAGGGCACATCCAGCTACCAGGCGAGCCGCCAGGCCTCACGGCATCCCGCTCAGAGCTGTAATGATGCTCTCCATTGGTCAATCCTGCATGATCATGTGTGTATCTGGCATGCTGATGCACTTATTGTCGCCACGCAGGCGGCATGGATACTGGATGATGGTTCCGATGTGGAGGACGGTGAGGACGGCGAGGAGGGCGACGCCAACATGGCCAAGGAGGATGGCCATGACGAGGGAGGCGACGAGGACGAGGGTGGTAATAGCGACTGGGAGGACCTGGGCACAACGGAGGACATGGAGGGCAAGCGGCGACGCTCGTCCTCGCGGGCAACCTCGACATGGGGTGACACTGACGAGGACCCGGCCGCTGGCATGGATGTGGGTCTTGCTCCTCTTTGGGTCTGGTCGTGTTCCACTGTGTGTTACTGGTTGTATCTTGGACTGCCGCTGCTGAAGCTTGTGCTGACTTCCTCTGCCACGGCTCCCATTGTAAGACTTCGGAAATGTGCCTTACCTCTTGGTCGTCTATATTTTCTGCGTCCCAGGAGGATGAGGCCATGACAGCAGAGCAACGGGAGGAGGATTGGCAGAGGCTCAAAGCTGCCCACCGGTCTGACCAAGGTTCGGCTGCCCCTTGTCACTCTTTTGACTATTTGATGTTTTATTGATTTATTGACTTTCCTACCTTTTTCAAGCAGGCTTTAGGTGGTCATGCAAGCTGGTGCGTGCTCGTCTAACTATCTTGTGGTCCATCAGCTCCCTTTTGCTTCTTGTATTCGGGCAATAGGATAGGTTACAATTGTGCATCTCGCTTGACATGCGTGAACACTGCTTTCTCACTTAGACAATAGGACCAAGTGTCTATCTCTCTTGACAAACTTGACTAAGATATGGTATGGGTGATGAATCAAAGCAACAAAGATCCTGAGCCAGGTGTGTAGTCCCCATCACAACCATTGGGTTCCATTGTAAGGAGCTATTGTGCAGCGTAATTGTGCAGAGTTTCCCGATGAGATGGACACGCCCATGGACGTGCCTGCCCGTCAGCGGTTTGCCAAGTACCGCGGTCTCAAGTCATTCAGGACGTCACCCTGGGACGCCAAGGTGAGGCCACCTCAAGCATTTGAAGACCAGCCTTCTGCTGACAGTTAGAAGATTCTCTTTCCGCCTTGCTTAATGCTGGCAGTGCTTTTGCTGAGGCAGGAGGGGTACGTTCTTTGCCACTACAATAACGGTTTGTGAAGGGTTCGACTAATGCCCAGGCTTTGAGTAACAGGAAGCGCTCCCTCCTGAGTATGCAAGAATCTTTTCCTTCGACAACTACAAGCGTACTCAGAAGCACGTCAAGGCCAAGATGGCCAACCAGGACACCTCTAGCCTGGTGCATCGTGGGCGATTTGTGCGGCTCCACATTGCCAACTTTCCTGCCGAGGCTGCTGGTGTGCCATCTCACCCACACTTGTGCCATGCTCTCATCTGAAGATTTGACAAGGGTGTAGGCTTTAGGGGATGACGGTCTGCTTCAGGGTCATTGATCAGGTGGACATAGTTCTGCAAAGCATCATGATGCTTGATCATGTATGGCGTGACGGTCAGTAATACCTGGACGCCGCTGTGGTTCAGAAAGCTTGGCAAAGTCTACAATGCCAGTTGTGGTATGTGGGCTCCTTCAACATGAGACAAAGATGTCACTTTTGCATTTTGCGCTACGCAAGGCAGAGGCATTTACCGAGCCTGTCAAGGCCAAGCAGCCCCTCCTCTTCCACACCGGCTTCCAACAATATGTCGCTAGGTGGGGCCGTTATGCAAGGGTGGAGCTGCAGCTGTCTCTCTCTTTTCGCAGCTCGCAGGGTACTCGAATAGAGCGTTGGATGCTGGCAGCCGTCTTAATGTATTTGGGTATTCTATAAGATGTTGTCAGCTGAAGTTGGATTGGTTGACGTAGGCCGATTTACTCGAGCGACGACCCCAATGTGGACAAGCACAAGGCGGAGAGGTTTTTGCAGCCAGGGAGATTCTGCATTGCGTCGGTGTATGCTCCCATCTCGTTTCCACCGCTGCCCCTCCTGGCTTTCAGGACAGATGGTGCTGGCGGCCTCGATCTGGTTGCCACAGGTAGCCTTCGGGGCGTGGATGCGAACCGCGTCATACTGAAGCGGATCGTGCTGTCGGCGTACCCCTTCAGCGTCTCCAAGCGCAAGGCGGTGGTCCGGTACATGTTCCACAATCCAGAGGACGTTCGCTGGTTCAAGGTGAACTTCTTTGAAGAACAGTGCAATTCTCAGCTTATGCCTGTCAGTAATGAATTAGAAAGGTATAAATATGGCTGATCTTGCTCACTTTTGCTAAGGTGCTCAAGCTCTGTCACGAGCTTTTATTGCGGCTACAGTAGAGTACATGACAAGAGTCATTGATATTAAGCCTATTTGAGCATGCTTTCAATTTTGCAATGCTGGGCTGCAGCCACTGGAGCTCTGGACAAAGTATGGTCGCCGGGGTCGAATTAAAGAGCCAGTGGGGACCAAAGGTGTGCTCATTGGGCAAGAAGTATGGCAACGAGAGCGCTCTGCCCAAGCTGCCGTGTTCGTCTATAAGAGCGTGTCGTGCATCTGAGCACATTATGTGAAGATAAGAGCATTGCGTAGTAGTGCCAAGCTGCCGCCCTTGCTTGCACAAATGTGCTGACAAACCCTCGGTGTGCCACTGCCTCGCTCACTCTTGGTGGCCGCAGGGAGCATGAAGTGCATCTTTGACGGCGTGGTGCAGCAGCGGGATGCCGTATGTGTCAGTCTCTACAAGCGCGTCTTCCCCAGGTGGCCCACGGAGGATTGATCCCCTGGTAGCTATTGATGCCGCTGGCCAATGGTCAGGCCTTTTGCGGCCTCTGCGCCAAGTTTTGCCGCATGTCTCGTGACCTGGCCGTCTTACTGCAAGCAGGAGCCCTTCTCTGTGTAGAAGGCACTTGGTCACTGCCGCTTTGTTGCTTCCTGGGCCATACCGTGACATACTCACTTGGCCAAGGGCAAAGGGGTGTCGCTGGACCAAGAGAGGTCACTAAATTGGCGCTGCCGAGCTGTGGGTGCTGCCATCGTGCCCGAGCCGGCAGCCAGGGTGTCCCTAAGCCAGCTCGGTCAGGTGTACAAGGCGGCCAGGGTGCGCCTCGGTGTGAAGCTCGGTCGTGGAGGTGGCTCTGCCAGGCTGACGACCAAGTTGGTCGCCTGCCGATTGCTGGAATCACACGCTGTCAAGCTTTTGTAGTAATCGCTGGCAGTGCCAAGATATCACTCACACTTTGCCTGCGGAGCATGGTGCTGTGTTGGGTATTAGGATCTAGGGCTTAGGGTTTGGACTTTAAGGTTTAGGGTTTAGGGTAGGGTTTATGGTTTGTAGTTAGGGTTTAAGCTTTAGGTCTAGACTTTAAGCAACGGCTTCCAGCTTCAGCCCGCGGCGACTGTGAGGCGGTCGCCAGGGCCGAGGCAGGCCTCCAGCTCTGCGGCGGCGGCGGCGGCCTGGTCGGCCAGCCGGGCCAGCGCGCGGTCGGCGTCGTCGGCGCCGG
>WELB01000013.1:996885-1007836 GCA_009602725.1 Spirogloea muscicola
CGTCTGGACGTGGTCGCTACCCCGCGGGGCGGTGGGCCTCGTCTGCTCTTGGACGTGGTACTGATCGACGCATTTTTTTTTTTTTTTTTTTTTTTTTTTTTTTTTTTTTTTTTTTTTTTTTTTTTTTTTTTTTTTTTTTTTTTTTTTTTTTTTTTTTTTTTTTTTCCTCGAGCGGCGTTGGCGGCGGCGGCGGCGGCGGCGGCGGCGGCGACGGCGGTGACGGCGGCCTCGTGGCGTCGGAGGTAGACGGCGCTGGCGGGCAGGCCCTGCGCAGCGGGGGGCCGCTGCCGTCTGAGTCCTCCTACTCATTCGCTGTAAGGGGGAAACCCTAAACCTCAAACCCACAACCCTAAAGTGGTATAATGGTAGATCCAGGTTCAAATCCTGTAGAGTGCAAGTTAACGCAATGACGCCTTCCAGGCGGCGCCCACGTTGCCGCCGCCGCTGCTGCAGCGCTGTTCAGGAGCCGTGCAGCCCCCGCGGCCGCGCTGCGGCGCCGCCAGGTTGTCGGCGACCTCCACCTGGAGCCCGCGCAGGCGCACTACTTCGAGCAGGGGCGCTCCCAGATTGCCAACGAGGTGGTTGTCCCACGCCGTCCGCTAGCACCGGCAGCCATTGCCACCGCTCACTCGCCCGGCTGGTGCTGACCAATCTGGGACCTTGGCCACCGTCCCCGCGCTCAGCTCCGCGGCAGCGGCAGCGGCGACGCGGCGGGCACACCCAACAACCCCCCGGCCAGCGATGTCCGCCTCTTCCAGCTCGGTGACCTTGGAGCGTACAGCAACTTCCCGGGCTCCGCCGCTTGCTTCCAGGTTGCTGCGCGCCCCACCGCCCCCTCGGTGGCTCTCGCGCTCTTGTGGGCTCTAGCTGGTTTGTTGACATTGCGCACAAGCTGTCGATAAATTGCCAGACGGCACGTGAGTTCCTGGACGGCTTCGGCATGCCGTGCCACATGATCCTTGGGAATCACGACCTTGAGGTCCGCGGCCCCTCCAGCAACCTGTTGGCGCTGACTGTGTGGACCACGCAAAGGCGCATGCCCAGACTTGCGCTGCAGCCTAGATGGATGCTGGAGCTGCAATGATGCGGTCCGGCGTCGGCTGCAGGGGGCTGAGTTCGACAGCGACAGTGAGAACCTCGCAGCTTGGGCAGCCGCGTTCGGGCAGCGGCACTACTGGTCAGTGCCGCTGGGCGGCGGAGCTGCGCTGGCCGTCGGCCTCAGCACCGTGCGCTTCCGTGCCTCCCCCAACAGCTGCCACGAGGTGATCCTCCCTCCCTCCTCCCTCCTTCTTCCCCTTCCCTCCCTCCTCCTCCCTCGCTGTGGCCAGCTGATGAAGTGGAGCCGAAGGGCGCATGTGCAGGTCCACATCGACGACGAGCAGCTGGAGTGGTTCCGGCATGTGCTGGCACGTAACACCGACAGGCCCATCTTCGTCTTTACGCACGCGCCGCCAATGGGGGCCGGAATTCCCAGCCTCCAGGAGGTGCACGTGCGCAACCTCTGCGCATGGCTCAACCACAGCAACCGCCCCCAGCGCTTCCTGGAGCTAGTGCGCCAACACCCCCAGGTGCAGTGCGCCGGTCCTCCATCCCAAGCGCTCTACGATGTATAGTGGTAATCTAGGGGTTCAGGCTGAGGTCAGCATTGCACTTCACAGCTGTTGAGCTGAATGCTGTGGTCCAGGGCCTAAACATAATTGCGGCAGCTGTAGCTGCTGTGCAAGACCTGGGCCAGTCGTCGCCGGAATCGGCAAGGCTGTGCTGCTAGCTGAGTCCTCCGTCTGGAGGCATGCTTGCGTTCTCAGATCAAGCTGTGGTTCTCGGGCCATTTCCACCTGAGCCATGACTATGAGCACTCGGTCAACAAAGTTGGTGCCTGCCACTTTGTCCAGGTCCGTGCCACGAGCACACTGCACGGCACTGCCTCGCCTCTATTGTGTGATTCTCTCCTGCCGGCCCCCCTGCAATACCAATTGTCACTGCAGCGCACCCGCTCCCTCCGTGGCATAGATTGTATTGTAATTGCCAAGCTTCCGCTGCTCGTATTCGTGTGCAGGTGGGTGTCATGGGCGACTGCCATCGAGATGGCCTGCGGCAGTCGCGCATTGTGCGTGGTGATGCGTACGGCTTCCAGATCTGTGAGCCCCGATGCCCCAGCCCCAGCTGGCAAACTCCTCCAAATGACATCTTCGCAGTGTCTCCGTGATTATTTACGGTCCCCAACAGTCGAGATCTTGGTTCTTCTTGCATGCCTGTGCAGTCACGCTGGACCATGGAAGCGGGTACATCCGCCAAGATCTGGCACACAGCTACGCCGCTGACCCGCTCGGCGAGGCCGAAAAGCTCTGGTGCTCCACGCTGCGAAGTGAGCTGCTAGGTCTGTGTCTCTGGTGCTGCATGCAATAGCGCCAAATATATTTGGATCACAGTGTCTTGGCAGAGTCTGACAAGGCGCCTGTCTAGCCCAGATGTGAGGTGGTGCAGGAAAGGCGGCACGTTCAGCCCCGAGATGCCAGCCAGCATCCGTGACGCGCCAGCGGACGATGCTGAAGATTTGCCAAGCGGAGAGGACCAGGTGAGCTTGGCAGGTCTGTTGACCTGGGCAAGATAGACTTTGCATGACTGCTCGCAATCAACTGCTGTGAGATTCACCTATGGGTGCTTCTGAGTCGATGTTTGTAGCCTATTACTGGATCCTACACCCTCTAGTATCTTTGGGATAGACTTTGCTAACATGCTGCGCAAGAGAGCCGCAGGTGCGGTGGTTCAAGGCCGGGGACACTGTCCTGGCGCTCTCAGGCAACCAGGTGGATTTTGAAGCTTGCTCTGCGCCTGGTGCAAATAGTGCTGCTCTCAAATATTGTTGAGTCAGCATTGGCAATCCTTGACACAAGCTTCGGGCTGCTTGCTATGGTATGTGGCTCACTGCAATCATTCTCTGCCGTGCGGTAGCTCGTCCAGTACGACCCAGCAACAGAGGCCCCACTTGGCATCGTATGTGATGCAGTCAATGGCCGAGGCGTCAAGCTTGTCACCTGTATGGACACAGACTGGCCAATCCACCAGTCAATCCCCCACCAATTTGTCACTTGCATGCTTCTTATGTCATCCTTTGACTCGTGACACACTAATCTCTTGGCACAGATAACAACGATAGCGAGCACTCAGATAAGTCGCACTTTGTGATCTGTTGTTGCAGTGGCCGACAAGCAGGTAGACTACATTCAGCTCTTTGCAACACCTGAGTCGGCCGCCATTGGTGCGGAGCGCAACCTCCCATGGGCTGAGACCCAGGACGAACAGATTCTTCGCCAAGGTGATGGGTCACTCGTCCGTGTCTTCCAACGCAACAAGTGGGTTGGCATCGACAGGACTACGCGGCTCGCCCAGCACGAGAGCAAATGGCAAAAGGCGCAAATGAGCATTCCCAGCATCGTGCAAGTGTGATGTATACCAGTGCATTATAGCTCCAGGGCCGGGGGTGCGCGATAGGCGCGCGGGTCGCATGAGAATGGAGGGGATGCCAACTCGAGCCTTACAGAAGCCTGGTAACAGGAACCGTAAAGGGCAACAACAGCATGGCCAAAGCAGGTCATGCTGTTGACCCTCATTGCACAGCTCCACAAAGAAGACAAAGAGCTGATTCTGACTTCCCAATTGGCCTGCAGCAAATCCTGCTGATTAGTACAGCATGGCAAGGCTGCCCTTCCTCCCGCTGAGTCAGGCATGACATATTCGTTCCCGTTACAGCCGCTGCATATATGTTTTAAATATATATAGAGAACATATATATACACACACATGTATCATTTTATATTATTTTGCAGCTTTCTTCCTTATGCAGGGCAAGAAGCTGAGGAAAATTTACATAGATGATATTGGGTACCCACTTCCATTACTACCACTGTGCAAACGTCTAGATACAGTTGAAGACAGACAACTGACTTGTGTCAGAACATCGTTGTCGAGCCAGAAGTGTACACTGACCAGCAAGCAACGACTCCCATCTGACATTGCAAAACTGCCCATAAGTGTCCAGGCAAATTATTGCTGAACATATCTCATTAGATGGCTGTGAAATTATCGTTGTCTTTGTTGACAGAGTTAATGTGTATAAGTCACAATTGCACAATGGCTTGGGATTGATTTGGTGCTGCAGTGACTCCATTAATATCATGGAAGACTACGTAGGTGAAGAACGTTCCATCGCCCCCTAAGGGATCCATGTCCGGGTGGAGGCCACGCACGAAGCTGCTGTTGTAAGTGTCCAGCTTCTCAGAAATACCGGCTATGACTCCCTTGCCAGACACGACCAGCTTGACCTGCACAATGACACACGCACATGTCCCGCTACCTTTGGATGATGATGACAACGAAAGCACTAACAACAGTAGAATACACATCATGTCTCAAAGTCTAGAAGGCTCACAGTCATTGGTGACTGAGCCACTCAGGGCCAAGACATCCCTCGGGTGGTAGAATGAGCCACTTCAATTGAACTTGTGTTCTAAGATCTTAGTGTTTGTACAAAGCTTGCTTTGACTGATCAAGGTGCCTCTAGGGAGTGCGCCATGTCGACAAATGAAGACATAGTAAGTAAGACTTGCATGCAGACAGCTGAGACAGAAGTGCTGAGGTGTACAGGGAGCTCAACAAACCAAAGTCACTCTCCTATCCGACTCAATTCGCTAATGCTTTGCTTTGCGCTATGCGGCGTTGCCTCACCTCCACTTTTCCCAGGGCTAAGATAGGCCACAGCTTTGTCAACTGGCTGTCCTCAGCCGTGGAGAAGCATTTCTCAACAACCTCCTGCAATTGGCGTCAAGGGCCATTGACACAGAAAAGATGAACACTCCTATAGTCAATGACCAGTCTGCAGGGGCTCAGGGAGATATGTGATTCACAAATCTCAAGCAATGCGTTTCCACAGTAAAGAAACTGTACTGAAATTGCACAGGTCATGCTCAGCTACCACTCTGGATACCTCAAGTACTCTTGTTGTGTCAAGCTAGCCTGTGAAGCAATGGAAGCAAAGTGCAGTCCTTACAACCCTCAGACACCTGGTTCGCTGCACACCTTGCATGGCGTCAGCTCCAGAGCCGCTTGAATTGCATGTCTGAGCCTGCCGCTATCATCGCCCGGATCCACAGCGACAGCCAGCAGCGGGGCCCTGAGATGCTTTGCCTGCGCCATGATCGCCCTGAGCGAGACTGGGAGGACCCTTGGGAGGAGGCTGTCCGCTTGTCTCTCCACAATCCTCCCAGAGGAGGTTTCGAAGCACGTCACCAAGCAGGTACATTTGTCGGGCAGCTGGTCCAGCTGAGAGTAAGGATCTCTGATCTGCAGTTTCAGGTACATGATTGGTCATCCACCAGCTTATACATGCCACTATACATGGTCCAAGTTGCCTTTACCAACATTGCAAGGGGTTCTCATGCAGAGACTAACACTTTCTAAAAATCCGAGACCAGAATGGAACCTGGAGCATCAGCAGAGAAGAGACGTCTCCTATCCACTCCAGGGCGTAACCTGCGCCGTGCTCAGAGCGTGACTTTGTGTTTGCGCTCTCGACCAGGTAAGTGGTACTCTGTATGAACGTAAAACAGTATAAGGGCCCTTCAAAGGTGTGCACAGCAGCCAGCCAGGCAACGAGCTTCAACAGCACATGTATGACTTGACATTAAGCTCATACTGCAGTGACCAACTGATACCGTAATGATCACCATTCAGAAATACAAGTATCCCGACAGCGAGGGGCATGTGCTGTGCCCACAAGGTGGAATGTGAAAATTATTGGCGAGAGAGTGCTGCTGGCTTTGATCAACAACCTTGATGATGTTGACCGGAGGCCCTCTGGCCAAGGGCACATTGAAATGTCCATATGGGCAATGGCGACAGCGATTGCCGCAGCACACACCTCGCTCTTGGAGGGCCCTCTCCGTGAAGACCGCAAAACCTGCTACCCTGACTCGCGAGAGGACGTTGAGCAGGTAACCATATCAGCATG
Source organism: Spirogloea muscicola (assembly GCA_009602725.1). Lineage (NCBI taxonomy): Eukaryota > Viridiplantae > Streptophyta > Zygnematophyceae > Spirogloeales > Spirogloeaceae > Spirogloea > Spirogloea muscicola. The sequence continues at coordinate 1,002,893 of WELB01000013.1, forward strand.
TTGGCCTTGCTTTGCATGTCGATTCATGCTCGGCGAGCATTACTCACCCAACCACGCACCTGTTTGGGGATCGGTGTAAGTAGCACTGCCTGCCAAACAAGCAGCTGTGTGCATGTCCTCCACATCTTTCCCACATTCAGATTGCACCCAAGTCTCTGTCGAGAGAGACTTCTCGCTAGTCTGATCAAGAAGTGAAGGATGCCCTTCCTCCTGAGATGCATCAGGTCCTCCGGACCTACTTTTCTCCAGGCTTGGCTGGACCCATTTCTCCCAAGGAAACTCGGAGGGGATGAGCTCAGGAACATCATTCAACACCGCCACCAGCCTGCAAACATGCAAAGATGATCGTACCAAATTGTGGGCAGCGTGTCACCAACAACTTGAAGGTAGAGCAGCAATTTCCATGAAACAAAGTCGGATATGTCCGGGTTTGGTACTTACCACTCCAATGCATCGATGATGCGAGGACCGGAGCGGTTGAACATGTGATTGCCATCGACGAGGACAACATGGTCATTCTTGACAGCTCGCAGTTTGCGCCACCACGCCCTTAAGGACACGGCCTCCAACTCTTTCTGTGGGCAGGCATGCAGCACACAGCCACCATATCAATTGAACCCTGCTCCACACGTCTCCTGGCTCCTGTGTTCGTCGAGCTCGTGTTGAACATCAAAATATCATAAGGAAAGTGCAAATGTAGGAGGAGTGAGGATGAGGATGGGAGGCGCCTGCAGCTACCTTGGTTGTTTGAATGTTGAGACCGCAAGGACAGACAATGATCCAGTCGGGGTCGACCGCAACCACCTGCTCTGGGGAGACCCGGAAGGACTCGCCTGCGCCCCTCCTGGAGCAGCGACAAGCACGGACCTCATTGCTTAGATGGCAGTCCAAGTTGCCACTGCAGACACGGGGGGTGCTGATGACAAAGGACTGGACTTATGTCCTCAGTTCCTGCACTGCGCACTGACGAGATCACGTGCAGTCGATGCTTACCCTGGACCTCGGCAAGGATTCAGGGGGTGCCGGCCGCCCGCCATCTCGATGAGCTGCGGCGTCCAGTGGCCGCCGCAGAAGATGGGGTCTGTCCATTCCATGAATACAACTGTGGGTGTAGCGGTAGCGGCCTGCTCGAGGACGCTTGCCTTCACATTGGACCTTGCCATCAGCACCCTCTGCTTCAGGCGCTCTGCTGCAGCCAGAGCTTGGTGCGACAGGCCTGCACATGTCGTCCCGGCTACAGTCCTCAACCTTGCTCTTTCTTCTGGTCTACCCCAGGCTGGCAGAGGATGCGGGACTGTCGTGCTGTGGCAAGCATCCCATGACAAGATAGTTACTGGACTGGCAGCAGTGGCCCCCAGCCATGGCCCTCACAATCACGGGGTTGTTCTCACCTACAGCATCGCCGATTCTCACGACATCCTGAATGATGTCCTCCACGCTCCCCGGATTCAAGCTGACGAGCTTTGGCGGGACATCCATTTGCCTGACAGAAGACGAGCAGCTGCTCAGAGACAGCAAGCGCCTTGCTTGCAGAGATCACAGACTAACGCACCACTGTCAAACTCCAGCAGCCATTGCAAGCATCAGCCCACCAGCTGAGTCAAGGTTTTAGTGTTGCAGTTCTGTTACTGGGCTTGGGATGTTTAGGTGCATGATGATCAATGTGAACAAATGGCTTGCCTGGCGTGAGAACAAGGACAGCTAGTACCTGGCAATGCGGCTGACAAGGGAGTAGTCAATGGCGCACACGCTGCACAACGACTGTGTGAGGATGACAGTCGGCCGCAGGTGCTCCAGCAGTGCGGTGTCTATGGCATACAGGCCTTGGCCGCTCTTCAGCGCCTCTGTAATTGTGCGGTCGACCTCTGCGGAGGCGCAGCCCAAAACCCACGTAGTCAGTGTGTATGTCAGGTCAGTCGACAGGGACCGAGTCGCATGCAGCGACATGCAGCAACTGCCGGGCCCAGCTCGGGAGCTCACGCGAGATTGAGCAGCTATCATTGACAGTGTTGTGGTAAGGGTTCAGTGTTTGCTTCATGAGGCCAGAACATTAGTCCTGAGACCCCACAATACCCCAAATATATAGAGCTAACCAGCCGAGGTGGTGAAGCTCGTGCGTGCGGCAGTGACGGCGGGGCGGTCGGCGATGGAGGCGGGGTAGTCGTCCTCGTGGCCCCGCCCCACGAGCAGCGCCGCGCCGCCCGCCAGGCACAGCAGCTCCGTCGCCGCCGGCAGCAGCGACACCACCCGGTGCCACTGCTGGCCGCTTGCGGAGGGTCGCCCGCCATCGGCGCCGGCCTCGGCGGCAGGGCGGCTGCGGCTGCCCGGATGGCCAAGGCTGCGCTGCGGCGGGGCCCCGTGCTGGCCAGGAGAGCCTCGGCCCGCCGCCGCAGGCACGGCTGCGACGCCCGACGACGCCTGGTCGACGTCCAGGCTGCGCAAGGCACGGTCTGGTGCCAGCGAACGTCCACGAAGTGCCTACGAGAGGCACTTGCTCCTGCGGCAGCGGCGGCGGCGGCGGCTGTCTCCTGGAGGCTCTCGCTGTGAGGCTCGTGCTAGAGACTGAAGGTGTTGCGGATCTGCATGCCCATTTGGTCAAGCCTAATGAAACTTGCAGTGTGTTGAGAAACTAGAAGGCCCAAGTGCGAGTGACTTGGCACAAGTGACGATTGACAGGTGACTTGGCCAAAGCGACCAAGTACAACGACAAGCACCTCTGATGACGGACATTATCCACTGCAGGTTGACCCGCTCAGTAACGACGCGTCAGCACATAGAGGTTCAGCTCATCGATGCCTGAAAACCGGATGGCAGATTCCAAGCCTTTCTGCCACCAACTACAGCTCGCCCAGCTTTCTGGTGCAAAGCATGAGCCTGAGCACGCTGCAAACAAGCCGACACACAACGGGCAAACACGACAGATATGCAGCTTCCAGCCCATCTCGGCCAGGAGCACATCTGCGCGTCGTGCGTAGCCTAGATTGGCAATTTTCTCTAGGAGGGTGTGGAAACGAGGACCTATGCCGCCAAAGATACCGACTGCAGCTGGCAGGAGCTGATCAAAGTGGGGGTTGTCATGGCATTGCTGCAGCTTTCTTTGTTCTGCATGGCCCACTGCATGGCCAGCGATGTTGGTCGATGCTGGACAATATATAACTCCGTAAAAACGACATCGACCAAGGCCCTAAGGATGACAGCAATGCCCGCCAATGCCCGTCCAATCTCCATTGTCTCTGCAGGCAGCCTATGCAGCATGGCAGCTCGCAAGCCTTCTCCCTCCACTTGCAACATGCCCGTGCACCACTGCTGCATGACGTTGTAATTGCTGGCGAGGCTCCGACCTGGGAGGCTCCGACGCGGCGGACGATGTCTCAGGGATCTGAGGCAGCGGCACAAACTTGCTCCACTCCATGAATTGCAGTCCGGAATGTCTTGTCATTCCTCCTGTCTCTGCAATGCAATATGCAGTTGCAGAGACTACACCAGAACACCATCACACAAACCAGGCTGGTCACCTGCTTAACTATCGCGAGGCCGATGTGCTCTAATTGCTGCTCAAAGCGAAGGCGAGTAGCTTAGAAAGCTGCGCTTCCAGACTGATGTGCACGCACATGGCCAAGCGACCTGTACTGCTTAAGCAGCTGCACGGCGCGACCAGCGACAGCCGCGGAGCGTGAGCTAGGACTGCACCAAGCCTCAGCCGGGCAAGTCCCGACTAGGAAGACACCCTGCCTTGCGCTTGTACCCACCTCAGCCCTCTGAAGCTGGCGGGACTAGCAAGCATTGAGGAGCTTCAGGTCGGCTCGAGAGCAGCAGGTCCATGAATGCACCAGGTGTAAAGCAGATTGCGCCATTGCTCAGCCTTCCTCATCGTCAATCTCGTCCTGCGGTTCTGCTGGCAGGGCCAGCCAAAAGCCCACAGCTGAGGTCAGGCAATGGAGACTTGCGGGCAATGCTCTTGAGCTCAGAGCACTCCCAAACTTTGCAGGCACAATCACAGCAGCCTCCTAAAAAGCCATCAGAGTGGGCACACGGCAGCAGGATACATGGGGGCGTAAGGCAGCTAACCCCACCTTGGCCAGGAGTTGCAACAGAAGGCAACTCGTCGAGCTCCACAGGGGACCCTGGCCGGTCGCTCCCATCTTCGTCCTCGTCGTCATAGGTGTCGTTGGCGAACCCGTCCTCGGCCCTGTCATCTCCATCTCCAGTAGTGTCGGCGTCAGTCCTCCTTTGCACCATCTCAGACTCCTCCTTCACTGGCTCCCTGGCGCCGTCGACGTCCTCGTCGCCATCCAGGCCCGCGCCCTCCTCCTCCTCCTCCACTTTGCGCTTCCTCCCTAGGGACCGCCGCTTGTACTCCTCCTTCCTGGAGAGATTCTCCTTCCTAAAGTCTGCCATGCCAGTCCGCACAAGCAAAGCGCCACCGCGGCAAGCTTTCACTCAGCCTCCACAAAATGATAGGCACGGCGTGGCAGCGGCGCACCGCCTTGCAATGCCAAGAGCGAGACTGCCGCGCCTCCTGCAGCTCGCGGGCAGTCCGCACTTTCCAAGGTCTCGCGCAGCGGAGCCAGGAACTCGGGGAAGTCCAGCTCCGCGATGGCCTTGAAGACGTCGTCGGCGCTGATCGTCTGCCGCTTGTGCTCCCGGCAGATGTCGTTCGCGCTGCCGCACATGCCCACATCGTTCGCAGCGACCACGCAGCTGGGTCAGCTCTCGCCGCTGGAGGCCCTCCCGCGACGACGAGCTGACGGAATGGATCGCAGCTCAGCTCGCCAACGACGGCCGACGCGGCGTTGACGGCGGGAGGCGGCACTCACGTGGCGGAGAGGTAGTGGATGAAGATCTTGGCGCCCTCGCAGAAGGCCAGCAGGCCGTCGCGCGTCACCTGCACCTCGCGCCGCCGCCCGTCGTCGGCGGCGCCGCCGCCGCTGGCGCTCGGCGGCC
>WELB01000013.1:1025340-1037776 GCA_009602725.1 Spirogloea muscicola
GGGCACGCGGCGCGGCGGGGGCCAGTGCCGCTGGCGGGCCCCAGCGCGGCGCGGCGCTTCCTGGAGCCGCCGCCGGGCGACGCCACGCCCTTCCTCCAGTCTCTCCACCGCGCCTACACCTCCCCGCCCGCCTGCCTGCTCGACGGCAGCCATGGTGGCAGGGCCGCCCCGCCGGCGCCCAGCTCGGTGCTGTACCAGCGCCAGTGGCTGCGCCACAAGCACTCGTCGGCGGCGCTCAAGGCCTTCTCGTCCGTCGCGTCGTGGCAGTTCCAGCACCGCCACTACGACAGCCTCGACGTGCACCCCGGCCAGAGCCCAGGTCCGCCTCGCCGCTGGCTCGGCGCTCGATGGGTGCCCACATGGTGTGCCTCGGCGCTCGCTCCTCGCGGCGGGCTCACCGGAAGCCAGCATCTGGGGCCGCAGGACTGCAGGAGTACTACCGGCGGCAGCAGCAGGTGCTGGAGGGCTTCCGCGAGGTGGACGCGCTCGTAGCCGGCAGGCTGCCGTCTGACCAGGAGCGGAAGGAGGCGTTCGATCGCGAGCGCGGCGAGCAGCGCGCTGTGCTACTCAGCAACTACATCAACATCGTCCTCTTTGCTGCCAAGGTCGGCCTCCGTGCGGTGCCCAGTTGGCCTGCCGAAGATGAGGCTCAGGCAGACCGTGCCGTGGACGCGGCTGATGCCGCGACCTGGCCTGCCTCCAGTGCAGCTCGGCGCCTGCCTGAAGAGCAAGTCCTTGGCGGTCATCGCGTCCACGCTTGACTCCTTCCTGGACCTCGTCTCCGGCCTCATCCTGTGGTTCACCGCGCACTTCATGAAAGTCGAGAACCCCGCCGACTTCCCCATCGGGAAGCGCCGTATGCAGCCCGTTGGTATCATCGTCTTTGCCGCCATCATGGCCACGCTAGGTGAGGGGCCTTGGATGGCTTCTGTGAGCACGCCAATGTTGTCAAACTGCTGCAAGCCCTGGCCGTCATTGATCCATTGGACAATGCAGCCAGTGTGATAACCGGAGGATGAGGAGAAAGCATGTAGTAACGCAGTTCAACGTGCCACTGATGTAGGGATGCAGGTGCTGCTGGAGGGCCTCCGGCAGCTCTGCAACCCTGCGCAAGGTGCGGCCCAGGCGAAGCTTGACCTTCGCGAGCTCTTGTGGCTCTGCATTATCATGGGCTCCGCTGTGATCATCAAGCTCGGCCTCTACCTGTTCTGCCGCCAGTATGACAACGACATAGTGCAGGCCTATGCCCTGGTCCGCACGCATCGAGCACACCCACTGATCAATCTTCGCCTGCTTGCTGATGCTACAATTACTACTCTTCTTCTTCATAAGCACTTCTCTCTCACCAAGTTACTGCCCTGTTGTGTGAGAGCAGGACCACTTTTTTGACGTAATGACCAACGGCGTAGGCCTGGCGGCCGCGCTACTAGCCCAGAAATTTTACTGGTGGATCGACCCAGTTGGTGCCATCGTACTGGCCATGTACACCATCTATAATTGGTCCACAACGGTCGTGGAGAACGGGGGTGAGGTTGGCAGTGTGCTAGCTCCACTTGCGGCAGTCAAGGCATATTTTCCCCAGCTAAGCTGTTTTGAGCTGGCATTGTCTGGTGAAAGTGGCTAAGCCCAAGTCTCTGCGCATTTGTTGAATATATGCAGCCATCAACAACGTGATGAGCTTGTGCTGGCCTCTAACTATCACATCCGCCTCTGTGACTGCAGCATCGCTGGTGGGCAAGTGTGCTCCCCCAGAGTTCATTGCCAAGGTGACGTACCTTGTGTATAACCACCACGCTGACATCCGGCGCATTGACACTGTGCGGGCCTACACAATTGGGAATCTCTACTTCTGCGAGGTCTGCCCTCTCATCCATGTCCTATGTTTTGATTCGATGTCCTCATGCAACAAGCAAGCAGCACTTGCTAAGAATTGGAGCAATGCCTGGGTGCGTAAACTCCTCAGGTGGACATTGAGCTTCCCAAGGACATGAGCTTGCACGAGGCACACGACATTGGGGAGTCGCTGCAGAATAAGCTGGAGAGTCTGGAAGAGGTGGAGCGAGCTTTTGTTCACCTTGACTATGAGTGTACACACAAGCTTGAGCACACGCAATCCTATGTGCCACCTTCCACAATTCCCGAAACACCTTAGTGTACATGTTAATCTGAATCCAGGAGCTACCGGAGCTGTTTTGAGACGGACGATCCTGCTGACACCCAATTGCAATACTTGTGCACCTTAACTGTGCACAATTGCTTGTAGAACACCTACACCTTCCTACTTTCTTGTGGGACTTTTTCCCTTTCTCAGTCAGAACTTGCTGAGGAAGATGACCTACTGCAACTTAGCAGCGGGCATAAGATCTGTTCATGGGCTTCTCAAGCAATTGAGGATGTCAATTTCAGTGACAAGGTAATGTTGCAACATCGAAGACATGACAAATAGCATGAATTACTAATGAAAAATGCTGAGCATTATTGTCTTGCATTGTGCGCTGCAGTTGCCCCATGAATGGTTGCCAAGAATATCAAAGTCCCAAAAAAGACAACGATCACACCGGCCACTCTATCTGTGAAGCTGGCTCTGCCACTCGTGGAGTGAGCGCCCTTCAGCAGCAGAAGTCCTGGGATAATGAAGATCACCATAACACCACCACTAGACCCCACAATGGCGTACACCTAAGGCCATGTCACTCATGTGACAGTATCTCGTCAGACATGATAACAGCTGGCCACCAGTCTGGGTATACGAGATCTCGAGGACAACATCTTGCAGTTGGGGCTTTGATGTTGCACGATCGTAAGTACGTTATTCATTGCTCTTGACAAGGTTGGCATACCTGGCCCAAGTCGCGTACAAGAAGAGCAGTTGCCAGCGTTGAAGCAAACAGCACGAGAGTCAGGACTTGTTGCAGAAGTACTGGGTCCACAGGGCCCACAAGCCGTGTATATTCGGAAAAGTCGGTCAAAATGGAGCGGGCAGGGAGGCTGTTGACCGGGTAGCATACCATAGCCACCTGGCACATTGAAGACAAGAAGATGATCATATTTGCTGGTCACTGACAGAAGTTGGGCAGCTTGATGCACCAGTGGACGCAGACTTGCTACGTGCTTGTGGCTGGAAGTTGCCAACATGGAGCAGAGACAGGTGGCAGTACCACAGCCATGCCAGCTCTGGCGACATTCATGAATATGCTCGAGGTCCCAAAACTCTGCAGCACGTCACTCTTAACTTCTGGGTAGATGATGTACCCGAATGCTCCTACCTGCGCACAGGACACGTCTTCTCACGTCTTCTCAAGTAATGCTGGGAAAGACGGGAGCAGCAATAGCACTCACATGGTAGATGATGCTGGAAATCACTTACATGCAAAGATTACATGCTGGGTAGGGTGGATACTAGGATGTTGAGGCTCACCAGGCTGTAAGCGACAAAGCAGAGTAGCATTGAGAAACCAATAACACCATCCATGGTCTTGAGGCGGCGGGAGTGGCAGCTCGCAGTTGAATTCAGAGGGACAGTAAGATCCTCAACGGCAACGTCTTCGGCGGAGTTGAGCCACTGCTTGGGCCTGCTCGCAAGCTCCACAAATATAGGCACAACCTGCAACGCACTTGATTATCAGACCCGGCCATATGCTTGAGTTAGATGCTTCCTCTGGGTCGAAATAGCGCACAAGCTTAATAAAACTACCTGTATATGGCACTGGAATGCAAAAACCACGATGTCGGCAGTCATAAAGATGTGGGAGCCCCCTCGGAAAAATGTTAACTGCAAGCAGAATGGCCAGCCAATCAACTTCTTGCCGAGTGCTCAAGTCAGTGAAGCATCCAAGGTTCCATGCTATCAGCAACGATCATGACGACTGAGAAAGAAGCGGCAAGGAGATGAAGTGCTGTCTTATTGCCTACTCCAGGCGGCAGCCCGCCGAGGGTCACGATCTTGTTGATGCCAATGCAGACCAGTGCAGTTGTCAGATATAGGAGCATAACAACCTGTTATCACCACAGGACCATCCCGTCAACACCCTGCACTTGCACCAGTACTATGGAGGCTCTTGCACAGGCTTCAGCAAGCTGTTTTGAGGTGCCCGACGCGCTGGAGGTGGCGCGCAGTATGTGCAGCGTCCAATCGGCTCAGAAGGAGCTCCTACTGAGGCCTGCAAGGGAGCAACAGAGACCATACAGCAAGCATGGACGTCCACTTGAGGGCACGCAGAGTCTGCTGTAGCGCCATGGGTAGCACCAGCCCAGCCGCAAGTGCTGAGATCACAATCCTGTCCATGGACCCACGTAGAGGACAACCAGGCCGCCTAAGCCCAGAAGTGAGGCGGCAGCTGAGGGCGGAGCGTGCTAATATACAAGGAATGTACATGCAGCTGTTGACGTGCTAGGCCTCTACACTGAGCAGATTAGCACTAAGAGAGGCAGCAAGTGCTGGCTGCTGGGGCTGATGAAGGACCTCCGATTAGCCAGGAGGCTGGCGGAGCCGAACACGCTGCTCGCCATGGGCTGGAATACGTCCCCTGCAGTCACGCAGCAGGCTTGGGGAGGGTGAGAGGCCTGGGAGTGACGTCGGTCTTGAGGCTACCTCAAGCAGGGCCGCTTATGTTGGTGGGCCGAGGGTGGCGCTGGCGCACCCACAATAATCAGGTATGCGATCATCGAGCCCACGAGGTACACGAGCATCATCAACGATGTGGCAACCGACGCGCTGCGGCCCAGCTCCGCGTTCACGAGGTCCTGGTGGTGCCAGCGACGAGCGCCAGCGGCAGCAATTGCCGGAGTTGTCAAGAGGCCATTGCACAGCCCATTTGCTCGGTAGCAGAGGATTTGGAGAATACTGGGTACCAAGTTCAACATAGGAATGTAGGACCCGAGTCAGCGCGGCAAGGGCAGAGGTGGCTGCAGCAAGTCAAATTTCAACCTGGTAGGACTGGCAGCGGGTGCGCTCAGCAGCGCGCACAAGAACAGCGAGCGCTGCAACCTCCACCAGCCAGATGGTGGCTGCAACGAGCAGGCCGCCCAGGAGTCCTGACTGCCTGCATGGGCGCGGCCGTTCCTCTCTCATAAGCGCCGCCAGGAACGTGACGCCAGAGTTGGCAGATGCCGGGGTGGCTGCTGCACGGAGACCTGAAGGCGAAGGGGAAGGCGAGGACGCCGGCGCCCACGGCGGCGTTGCAGAGGTTGAACGCCGCCACCCAGGGACTGCTGTTGTGGCCACCATCGCCGTCGACACTCTCAGCTACGGCGCTGGTCCCGCCGTCGCCGCCGTCGGCAAGGAGGGGCGCTGGCGCCATGGCACTGCGCTCGACGGCCTTGAGCTGGCCAGTGCTGGACAGCCCGAGCTCACCCCCAATTCCTCACAACTGCGCGTCGCCGCAGCCGGAGGCTGTCCTGCAAGCACTGCAAGTTGCTGTCTCACTACTGCTTCACCGCCCCGCCCCTGCAATGCAGGGTTAGCTCTTGCCCGAGAAGGAGTGCCATGAGCTATTCACAGTTGCTGGAGGAAAGGCCCTCTAGCTTGCTGGACTGCCGCATCCATCGCTGCCTGGCAGCAACACAGGCCTCCTCACCATCGACTTCCGTTGTCCTCGGCGACTTTGCTGTGGACTGTGGCTGGGCTCGCAGCTGCGGGTAGCTTGGGGCATTCTAGCGTCCCGCAAGCCATCGTTGCATGCTATAGAATGCGGCTATCATTGAGTCTACAGCGTTCCCAGGCACTCGCGATACACCAGCGTGCTGGTCGTGCATTAGCCCAGGCTAATGGCTTCCGTGGTGGTGGGTTGGCGCCTCAGTATAGCTTGTCAGATTTGCATGTGCTCACTCGGGGATATTAGGTGTCCTCCTTAGCCTGCTCATTACCCAGTTAACAGGACATTTGTAAGGCTAGAATTGGCCTCCCTTTCAATTTCATGCGCACCGCGCGCCTTCTCTCTGCAGGTGGCACTTTGACAGGCACGAGGCGGGCAGCAGCCGGGTCTCATTCATGCCAGCTCCTGGGCCAGCAAATGTACTGGCTTATACTGCTCCTTTTCAGCGCATGCGCCGGTCCATCTTGCGGTAGCAATCTGGCGGAAAACCCCGTGCAAACGTGGAGCTAGATGCACACAAGCAGCAGCTTCTGGACTCTGGTGATGGCTCCTCGTCTTCCAGCGTGTCCAACTAGTGAAGGTGGAGCAAGTGGCTCTTCCATAAGAGGAAGCGGCACTCCCAATGGGGGCAAGGGCTGTGAAAAGACGAAGTGGCACTCCCAATTGGGGCAAGGGCTGTGAAAAGCCAGCCCGAAAAAGAATCGACCAAGGTTCGAAGGGGCCAAATGATGGATAGCCATAGCCCCTTCAGCACGTCTTTCCGCCTGCTAGCTACTCAGACTTGCATCTACTGACGAGAGGTTACTGAGAGTTCGCTTACTGCTGTCTCAGTCCTTAGCACTCCGACTCCTTCAGACCTTGTCCATTCTTTTGGGCTGGCCTCTCCCAGCCACCAGTTAATCTGGCCGCGCTTGCCCTTCAGGCCCCGAAGTCGCTGCTGAGCTCGTAGCTTGGCCCCTTCGAACCTTGTCAATTCTTTTCGGGCTGGCTTCTCACAGCCCTTGCCCCCATTGGGAGAGCCACTTCTTCTAAAAAGCGCTGAGCAGCTACTAAGTGGCCTGAAGAGGCTATGTCAGAACGGGGGAGGATGGACCACTCAGTAGTTACGAATGAGGAGCCTCAAATCCGACAGACTAGCTGCTGGAAAACTATCCCACTGACGAAAGCCGGAGGCCACGGCGAGAGCACGGCCAGTACGCAGATGCAAGGCGTGGGCCATGGACCGCTTCCATAATGGGCGAGGGCCGAAAAGATGGACAAGGTCCAAAGGGAGAGAAAGGGAGAGGAAGTCGCTTCCAGGAGAAGAAAGGGCTCGCCCATTGAGGATAGGGGCTGGAAAAGCCAGCCCAAAAGGAGAGGGCGGTGGCTGGAAGAGGCCAGCCCAGAAAAAAGAATAAAGAGCGAGAGAAAGACGCTTCCATTCGAGGGCCTAAAAGCACACAGCTGTGCAAGTTGCTACATCAAATGGAAGCTCAGTAATGCACAAGAAGCAGCCACAAGTCGGAGTAATTTGCAGCTGGAAAAGAGAGAGAAACTCTTCCAGTGGAGGATTACCGTTTACCGATTACATATCGTGTATCGTTTATTACCCGGCCTCCACCCGTTCTGCCTAAGTGGTGTACAGCAGTGTGAGTGCGGTGAGCGCAGCTCAGACGCAGCATCTTTGGCAGCCCATGCGCTCAGAAACTAAGCAGCTACGAAGCACTTAGTACCCCTGCTAAGCAGCCTCAGGTCAGAGAAACTTGGCTCCTGGAAGCGGGTCCCCTGGCCAGAGCCAGAGGCAGCAGCGAGGGCTCTTCCGGCACGCAGGTGCAGCACGCGGGCCATAGACCTCTGCAGCGAGATGGCCAAGTGCATGCGGTTGGCCACCAATATCCAAAAAGCCAAAAAAAGAAGAAGTGGCTCTCCCAATGGGGGCAAGGGCTGTGAGAAGCCAGCCCGAAAAGAATTGACAAGGTTCGAAGGGGCCAAACTACGAGCTAAGCAGCGAGAAGAGCCTGAAGAGGCTATGGCAGAACGGGGGAGGATGGACCACTCAGTAGTTACGAGTGAGGAGCCTCACATCCGACAGACTAGCTGCCATCTGCCCCTGGCCCCCTTCTCGTACTTTGTTCCTTCTTTTTTGGGCTGGCTTTTCCAGCCCCTGTCCTCAATGGGCGAGCCCTTTCTTCTGACCCGCAAGCAGCACATCCCGGGCGGAGCGGCGAGCCGCCTGGAATGGCAACGTGCCTGTCGCCACGTCCGCTGCCGCCTGCTCCAGGAGGCCACCTCCATGCCGGATGGAACGCTGGGCCACCGAAGCCGCAACCTGCGCCCAACTCACGTCAAGGATAAGACGTGGCCCGCCGGCTGGTGGGGTGGCCACAAGGTCGACGCGACGGGCGTGGAGACCGTCCGCCCGTTGCTGAAGCTGCATGACTGCGGAGTTCTCGGCGGCCACCGAGAAGCCGGCCTCCACGAGGAGGCCATGCATCGCATCCCGGAGCATATGCATCCCGGAGGATGCGATGCGCGTGCTCAGGTGCGCGGGGGGAGAGGAGCGGACCGGCACCCACGACTTGCTCCGGAATGCGAGGTATGGCATATTTGTCGAAGCCGGTTACACACTGGCGTTGGAAAACTCAAGCATCATGCCTCTTACTGCTGGGGCGGATGGCCGCCTCCACACCCGGCGCGCCGATCTCGTCGACAGCGCGCATGGCGGGGGGCCCCGCCAAGCGGCTGGCTTTTACCAGCCAGCCGCGCTGCGGACGGCACTCTGCGCGGCGAGCTCCGAGGACCGCGCCGCGCCTTTTTTTTTTTTTTTCAAGGCGCCGCGGCGCCCGGGGGGGCGGCGGCGCCGGCGGCGAGCTGGGGAGCCGTTGGGGGCACTGGGGAAGCACACAGCGACTCACAGAGGCTCCGCTTACTCGTCTTCGTTTCATACCTGCCAGCGTCTCTGTTAATTCTGCCCAGGCTGGCCACACTGTGCCCCTTGGTAGTCCACGCAGACCCATGCTGCTTGGCAAGTTTGCTGACTGGCAATTTGTATGCACGCGTGCGTCAGCGCAGTAGTGCTCAACGCAGCTCACGGCCTTCTTTGACGAACTAAGCCGGCAGGCCCCTCTGCGCCTTGCCATCATTGCTCGGAGACTCGCGAGGCCGCGCCGGCAAGGCTGCAGGAGCTAGGCATGAGAAGAGGGCCGTTCCAGCAGGGCACTCCTTGACAAACATAGCCTCAGCGAAGTCAGCCACAGGGCTGTTCGGGGCAAGGCCATTGTACTGGCTTGACCACATTACTTGCAAGTACTGACCGACGATTCTCAATGGGTGTGATCGCAAGGTGCTCGCAATACGTCCAGCTGTGCTGCTTCAGCATTCAGAACTTCAGCATCATGCCTCTGACTGCTGGGGCGGACGGCCGCCTCCACACCCGGCGCGCCGATCTTGTCGCTAGCGCGCTCGGCAGGGGGGCCTCGGCTCATTGCCAACGTCGTCACAATGGACTCCTTGTATTCCAGAACGCTACACGCTCGGCGGAGGAGGCGGGCTACGCCGTCCGCCAAGCGGCCGACGCAAAGGAGCGCAAGTACTCGGATCACCCGGTAGGCGACGAGTTTATCCCACTCGCCGTCGACGTACACGGCGCCTTTGTCGCCAAATGGCTTGACCTACTTCACCACCTTGCGCGGCGAGCAGCGGCCCGCCGCCACGGGCAGCCCCAGGCGCATCCGGAAAACTTGGGCGAGGGACCCGGCGACATGGAAGCCAGGCTGCTCGCCCTCGTCTCTTTGCAGCGGTCCCTAGCTTTTGCGGTCCACTTGCGCGCAGGCCGCGCTCTGGCGGCGGCCTCCGGCTTCCGTCAGGGCGACGTCTTTCCGCCTGCTAGCTACTCAGATTTGCATCTACTGACGAGAGGTTACTGAGAGTTCGCTTACTGCTGTCTCAGTCCTTAGCACTCCGACTCCTTCAGACCTTGTCCATTCTTTTGGGCTGGCCTCTCCCAGCCCCAGTTAATCTGGCCGCGCTTGCTCTCTTTCTACTTATGGATGGCCATGGTGGCCTACATGCATGCTGGACGGGGTTGCGGCCCGGCACACGCCACCTTCAAGCTGGGCCGCTCGCTGTCAGGGTGAGCCCGGGACTTTCTTCTTGGCAAACAGCTCGCTTTTAGCGAACGGTAGTGCTTGCTTGCGATGGGACTCGGATCTTCGATGATCATACCAACAGGTCGAAGGCCGCTTGCAGCAGACGAAAACCCTTTTCGCTTCTCTCTCTTTCGCTTGGCAGGTGCAGGAGCGCATGGCAAGGCGGCAAGGCGGCTCTGACACCAAAGCTACTTGCTTGACGTGTTCGAGGGCAGGCCTAGTGGACAGACAGTAGTACTGTCATTATGTCAAAAAGGAGCACCTCCAAGATCTGTTTTGAAGCAAGCTCGGCCACTGCCCACCTGGAATCTGATTGCACTTGCGCCCAGTCCCTTGTCTGGCTCCCGGCTATTCAACGTCCTGTCATATCTGACTCATCTGAGCAGTATGAGCATTTTCCTTGGAGTTTGAGTGAAATAAGGGGCGTTTGCAGGAGGTACTCAGCTTGCGCCAATGTCACTACTTGTATCTGCTGCGTCCTTGGTGCCAGTATAGGTGGCTGTGACCACACAGCTGTTGAGGCAGTCCGTGGGGCTCAACACGGGTGAGTGGTTGCCAAGCCTAAAGCTATGGTGGCCAGTAGCGGGGACAAGTATGACATGCATGCCTTTATGACATGTCTATTGGCCACTCCCGGTGCTCGCCATGCTGCCCGTGTAAGTAGCATCCAACTCCCGACCTCCAGCAATCCACCCTGCATGAGGTGGCCCTGTTTTTACCTCGCCGAGTCGGACGCTTGGATGCACCATGTGCAGCATGTGCAAGCGCTAGCAGCCCACTCATCGGCACGTCGGAACTTCAGGGGCCGAAGCGAGAGGTCTGACGCATGAGCACGGCCGCGACCGGCAAAATGATAGTACAGAGTAGTGTACAGTGGCGCTCATGGCGCTGTGTCGGACGTCGGACGTCGTCGCACCGCAGACGCCGCACGGCGACTATGGCAGGCGAGGTAGCCGAGAGCGGTCGCTAAGGAGACTTGGCGGAGTGCGCAGCCGCGGTGCGCAGCGGCGCCCGCGGCGGGCTAGGCCATGGTGGCCGGCAGCAGGAGCTCCTGCATGATCGCGTCCTGCTCCGCCGTCCGCCGTGTCGGCCAGTAGAATTGGGCGCTCCTCCCCGTCTCCACTTCCTGGCCTCCCTCGAAGTCGTGCGCGAGAGGGCCGCCCCGGAGACCCAGAGCCAGGAGCTTGCGGCCGCCGCCGGACGACGCCGCCGCAGCGGCCGCGTCGGGCGCCGGCGCTGCACTTCCCTGCGGCGGCAGGCGAGCGGGACGGCGGTCAGCAGTGGGCTGCTGCAGGCAGGCGGGGCACGGCGGCGCAGCTCGCAGCGGCGAGCGGGCGAGCGGCGCAGAGGGGGGGCGGGTGCCCACCTGGGGAGGCGAGAAGTCGAGGGCAGGCCTGTCAACAGCGGCAGCACCGGCGGCGGCGGCGGCGTCGTACCAGGGCTGCCAGGTGCTGAAGTTGGGGCGCGCTGCGGCGCGCGGAACGCCGGCGGCGACGGCCAGAATCAGCAGCGCCGCGGCGGCGAGCGCGGCGGTCTTTTTGGGCTGGCTTTTCGCAGCCCTTGCAAGAAAGAAGGCTCGCCCATAGAGAAAGAGGGGCTGGCAAAGCCAGCCTAAAGAGAATGGACAATGTCCAAAGCCGAAGAATGAGATGCCGAGGAAGGACTCCTCTACTCTACCAATCACGACAACATACTAGGGAAGCTCAGTACCCGCGAGTGAGCAACATCAGGTCCGAGTAGCTCGAGGCAGGGAAGGAGGCACT
Organism: Spirogloea muscicola; assembly: GCA_009602725.1. Lineage (NCBI taxonomy): Eukaryota > Viridiplantae > Streptophyta > Zygnematophyceae > Spirogloeales > Spirogloeaceae > Spirogloea > Spirogloea muscicola. The sequence continues at coordinate 1,036,825 of WELB01000013.1, forward strand.
CCGCCGAGACCCGGAGGCAGCGGCCAGAGCGCGTCCTGCGCGCGTGTGGACAGCGTGGGCAAGGAAGGGATCGCTGGAACGATACCGCCAAGCGCATGCTAACGACCTGGGCGAGCGACCCGGCGGCGTTGAAGCCGGGCAGCGCCCCGGGCGGACCCGACCGCCGATCAATCGCCTGACGAGCAAGCCGCTGGAGGAGATCCAGCCAGCGGCTGCCGAAGGCCCCGTGGACATCGGGAGTGCCACTTCTTCTTCTTTCTGCCTGAACAATGTATTGGCTTGAATTGGCCTCCCTTTCAATTCATGCGCCCCGCGCGCCTTCTCTCTCTTTCTAATGTCATCTTAGGTACCTTAGATTAGGTCTCCGTATTATGTAGCATTGTTTAGTCTGCACTCGACTCTGCCTGAACAATGTATTGGCTTGAATTGGCCTCCCTTTCAATTCATGCGCCCCGCGCGCCTTCTCTCTCTTTCTCTGCGCCGCTCGGGCAAAAGAACTGAAGTACGCTGACCATCCGCCGGCCGACGAGTTCTTCCCGCTGGCTATCGGACACACACGGGGCGTTGGGTGCTCGGTGGCTCGAACTGCTCCACCAGCTTGCCCGTCACGCCGTCGCTCGCCGCTTCCATGGGGAGCCGGTGGACTTTCCTGCAGCCGGGTCGCTCGCCCAGGTGTATCGCATGCGCCTGGCCGTCTCGCTGCAGAGGTCAACGGCCCGTGCGCTGCACCTGCGTGCCGGCCGAGCCCTCGCTGCTGCCTCTGGCTCTGGCCAGGGGACGCCTTCCAGGAACATAGCCTCTCTGACCTGCGACTGCTTAGCAGGGGTTACTGAGTATTTAGTAGCTGCTTTGTTTCTTCTTGTGTGCTTCTTTCTTAGTGCTTCGCCTTAGTGCTTCGCCTGGCCCCCTTCTTCTTGGGCTTCTTGTACTCTGCTCATTCATTTTTGGGCTG
>WELB01000013.1:1047565-1091581 GCA_009602725.1 Spirogloea muscicola
GCCGCGCCCGGCCCGGCCGCCACGCCCTAGGAGGCCGCGTCCGGCCTGGCCGCCAAGCCGGGTGAGCGCCCCCGCCCTGCCGCCGCATTGCCCTCTGCCTGTGTTTCCCGGCAACCCTTGGCTGATATGAGCGCACAGGTCTTCGACGCCCGGCGCAAGCAGGGTGAGGTCCGCAAGACCAGGTTGAGTGCGGCTGCGGGCACGTGGCCGCCAGCACCGGTGGTCAGCACGTCAGCCGGCAAGCCGACACGACCGGATGCCTTTCTCAAGTAGGACATCCTCGCACCTGCATGTATCTCTCCTCCCAATGCTTGGTTCTGTGCAATGCTGGTCCTGCTCGCCCTCCGCTCCGCGGCTCCGAGGCGTCCTGGAGCAGCTGACCTGCTCGCTTGCCTTGAGATTTGGGATGGGGTGTGCTGGACTGCTTTGTTGGGTGTGTGCTGGACTGATTCGTTGGGTAGTTGCTACAATGAGCAGCTGCAGCATCTGTCTATGCGAGCCTATGCTAGCACTGATTTGAGGCACTCTGGGCATGCCTTGCAGGCCCGACGGCAAGGGCAAGCCTGCTGCCAAGGTGCGGCCATGGCGGTGACGGCCTCTACTGAAGCCAGACGCCTGTACCAAGTTCCTTCCCGTCCCTGATGGTTGTACAGGCCTCCGACCTCAATAGATCGACTCAGTATGATACCCCGTCCGCCCGCCCGCCCGCCCGCCCGCCCGCCCGCCCGACCGCCCGTCCGCCTGCCTGCAGAGTCTTTCAGAAGGAGATGCAGAGTACTGCTAGGAGGAGTAGATTGATCTCGTTCGTGCCATCAAGCTGCAAAACTGCGTCACTTAGAAGAAGCTAAGCCGACTCATATGTCATCCTGCACCAAGGGCTGACATCTCGTCATGCATTCTGACCCATCATTTCACATTGAGGTTGAGGTGGTCCAGCGTAGTACGACTGCACACTGACCCTGGCTTATTGCATTTCCAGTACTTGTTGTGCAGGTGATATACACTTGTCAGGACCACTCCCTTCATTATCATTACCATCAACCAATCATCAATATCGTTAACCATGTTGTTGACATCATCGACTGTATCATCGACATGATCAACCATATCATCGATGTGATCAACCATATCATCAACGGTAATAAACAGTTGTCGGGACTTTTTTTCCAATACCAACACCATCAACCACATCATCTATGTGATCAACCATATCATCCATATTCTCAACGCTATCATAAATACCATCGACTATATCATTTTCATCATCAACTTCATAACAATTATTGTCAACCAATCTATCCAATTCTTCAACCATGGAGTCGACATCATCGACCATGTCATCGTATTATCGACCATATCATCATATGTTCAACCATATTATCGACGTCAACCATACGATGCACATCATCAACCACATTATTAACATCATCGACCATCGTATCAGTTTCATCAACTTCATCATAATTACCATGTTATCAACATCATCAACTGCGTTATCAACATCAAGAAGCTCATAAATTGACTCATAAGTTGACTCATAAGAAGCTAGATTGACTCATGTTTCAGTGTGCATCAAGGGCAGACATCTCATTTATGCATTCTGACGCATCATTCACATCAAGGTCGAGGCAGTCCAGCATTACACAAGTGGACACTGACGCTGGCTATTGCACTTTCACTACTTGGTGCAGGTGATGAGCAAGTCTTGGGACCATTTCCTTAGTTATCAATCACGTGTGACATACTGAGCTCAAGGCTCGTTCGCTCAACTGTGGCTGAGACTTGACTGCTCACAATCATCGTAAGGTATGCATCTTCCACATTTGGGTCCATATATGTGTTGTTGCAGATGTGCGTCCTTATGACTCTTGCTCGTAGTTATGATGCCCAACGACTTCACTTGGAAAAGCGGATTGGGGAAGTTTACACTGGGACCATATGCACAAGGCATGGCGAGTGTGAGTGCAAATCAGGTGTAATGCACTTTCGCTTGTCGAAACGAAGCTGTCGACAACACCCCGACCCCTGTCCACGTGCATGAGCTCGGTTGTCTTAATTGCTGTGAAGCGCTGACCTTGTCAGACATTGAGTTTTGCTGCTCGATGTACCGCCCTTGTCAACGATAGAGGTGACGAGTACATCCTGAATGTCTAAAATGTTTCATGGGAAGGTGAAGAGGAATTACACAGACCGAGACACTGTCGCATAGTCACGCTTGATGTGTTGGATTGTCATATGTATGCAGCAGCAAATAGTAGGAACATATCCGGCTCGCAAGTGGAGGCGGGTCACAGTCTTGCTGACAACTGTATCAGAGGTTCATGCAATGGCATGTCTTGTCATCATGGAGTTTTGAGTGAGAGAGTGAAATCGCAATGCGAAGGCCTTTGCCTCAGCCCCACAGACTCGTGCTGGTGTAGTCAAATGTTCGCTGTGCCTCCCGGCCCCAGGCTGCGCCTCTGGCTGCGCAGATTCGGATGCAGATGCAGTCCTTTTGGGTGTGCCCTCCCTACTTTGCGTTGCTGAGTGTCTTGAGGGATGGGAACTCCGCTGCAGGAACAGCTGATTTTCAAGGAAGAGCAGCTCTTGACTAAAGGAGAAACAGCTCTCTCAATGTAAGGCAATGGCTGTGAGAGGCCAGCCCAAAGGAACTAACCATGTCTGGACGGGCCAGAAGGTGCAAGATGAACAAAGCTACCATCCGTTACATGTGGAAATGGATGCTCAACAATTTTTAGTCAGCAACTGCAAATTGGAATAAGTAGAGGGCGGAAAAGCGTTGCCGTGGCGGAGCCCCGAGGCAGCAGCCAAGGTGAAGCCTGCCCGAAAGTGCGCGAAAAAGCCCGAGGAGCGCTGCAGGGAGATGTGAAGGATCATCCTGTGCACCTGAGTAAGCGATTCGACGGCGTTGTAGCCGGCTGCTCGTCTCCTGTCCACTGTTCCATGGGCTAGCTTTTCACAGCCTCCACCCCTTAGGAGGAGCCCCCCTTTGACCAAGCAGCTAACTTTCTGGTCTGGCTCACAGCCCTCGGCCTCTACTGGAAGACTGCCTTCTTAGGAAGCTTGGCTGCGGGTCACAGCATGCCACGCAGGCTGCCGGAGCCGCGGGAGCCCAAAGGATGTCCGTTGGGGTTGCGCGCGCGAAAAGGAGGGCTCCTCTGTTGTTTCTGGGCTGGCCTATCCCAGCCACCGGCCTCTCCTGGAAGCGTCTTTCCCTCAGCCCCCCTGCAGCGTGACGCTTAGCAGGGAAATCCTCAACGAGCATTCCCCCGTAAGCTAGGTAGGAATGGAAAACAGCGCTTCGCAAGGCAATGGCTGTTGATGGCCAGCCCAGAAGAGCCCAAAATCCGCTCAACCCATACGCCGTTCCGCCCATGCTCCGCCCAAACTCCGCTGGCACGGATTCAGCGGGCTTTCCGCTCAAGCCTTGTCATGTCAATATCTCGATGAAAGAGTCTTACGAGCTATGTTCCCTTCTTCACTCAAGCGATAGTGCTGGATCAGGCTTGCGCCCATTGGCCAAGATTCCCCAGGGGCAGTCACTGTGATGTCGCTGCTGTGCTCGTCTTGGACACAAGCTCCTGCTACCTATAAAGAGGGCGTACTCAGCAAGAGCGCTGGTGTACTTTGCTCGTGTCGCCGTTGTAGTACTGTACAGTTGCACGTACGACGGTATTGTGGGGCTAACTGCTGACACACCTGATGATCTCACGTATTCAGGGGCCTCGGTGCCTTTGTCAATAAGTGCTACGTTCGGCGAAACCCTCATTTGGCGCAAGTGACACTGGCCACCTCTATCATTCGCCGAGTGTCCACAAATTTAAAAGCAGCAATGTAAGCTACGAGAGCGAAGTGCCTTGTCACGCCTTCCTCTTCTCGACTGGCAGTGTTATGAGGTCATGCTTGCAGCTTCTTTGCGCCTGATCTGCAGGCCTCAATTCTGGATGTCATACTTGAAGTGTGCAATGTGGCGCTCGGCGCCTCGTCCGCGTAGCAGGGTCTTGTGTTCTGCTCAGTTATGCATATGGATGCGCTATTACACGAGCAAGCGTTGAAGTCCAGGCCATTTGGGTTGATGAGGTCGGATGACGAATTGACCTGAACAGTTGAGTGCCGTGTCCTCACAAGGCGAGATCTGTACATGGCGGGGTCTGAGCTTTTCTGGCCTCTTCGAATTTTGCTTATCCCTTTTACTTCCGGCTGGACCTCCTGCAGCGGCTTGCCCGGCAGGGCATCGATCTGCGATCGGGTCAGTCAGGGGAGCTGCCGGGCTTCAACGCTGCCGGCTCGCTTGCGCAGGTCTTTCGCATGTGGCTCTCCGTCTCTTTCCAGCGCTCCCTGGCTCACGCAGTCCACTAGCGAGCAGGTTGCGCTATGGCTGCTGCCTCTGGGTCTCGACGGAGTGCCTCTTTCCCAGCAGCGAGTTAGTCGGACTTGCTGCTACTCACTCGTGGGTAATGTGCTCCAATCTGCGGTCCTGTAGTGTCTAGCTGTGTAGTTATTCACTTCGGCAACTTTTGGCTATTTGGACCTTGTCCATTCTTTGGGCTGGCCTTTCCCAGCCCCTCCCCTCTGTTGCGAGCAATTCCTATTTTCTTGGGCTGGCCACTCAGCCATCACCTTTTACTGGAAGAGTCTTCCTTTATGTGCTACTGGACGAGTACTCTAGGGAACTCAACACTCTTATCCGGACAATCTACCTCTTCGCAGAGGTGGGGCACGTACCATTCCCAGTGGAGCCCGGTTTCTCTGCTGTACCGTTCGATATGTCGACTGAATTCTTGAAAGTCCAGAATGGCAATCTCAATACTGCGGGAAAGCAATGTGGGATGTTCAGTCGCTGTAGAGTGCGTCTACCTTTTCCTCCAAAATATATAGGAGGCTGTGGAGTGCAAGCTCACGACCAAGAGTCGGTACCTCCTGCCGCGAGCATGACTTGTATTGTATCCACACAGGAGCTACTGTCTCAAGCTTGTTGGGCTTGCCAATTGGCTGTGAAGAGATTCATTCGCGCAGCAAATGTCCCCAAGTTGGCTTTCAGTAAGCTTGAAAACTTTCAAATGAGAGGATGTTCACTGTCGCTTGCCCAAAGCACCTGCGTCATCTTAGGCTGCGATCACGAGATTCTTTGGCCCCCTTCAATGTGACTTCGTGCTGGTTTACTTGGACAACATGCTGATGGTCGATGGGGCACCGGACGACCACGTGGTGCACCTGCAGCGGGTGCTGCAGCTGCTCCGTAAGGAGTTGGTCGTTTACCAAGAACTTGCATGTGTCAGCCGGAGCTGACATGACTTCTGGGAGGTTTCAAGAGCAGGCCCGACCTTCGGTGGAGATTGCCCAGAGGCTGCAGAAGGCTGCAAAAGGGCTCATGCTGACCAACATCGGAAGGTTGTGTCCTTCGACGTAGGTGCTCCGGTGCTGTTGAGCTCAAAGCGGAACGTGGGTATGCGCAGATAGAAGAAGAAAAGACGCATTCCGGAGAGGGCGGTGGCTGTTAGAGGCCCTCCAAGAAAATGATTATGAAATTTCGAAGGGGCCAGACAAAGCGCTAAAGCACACAGGGCATCAGATAGCTACGAATCACTCAGGAACCCCTGGTGGGCAGCCGCAGGTCGGAGAGACTAGTCTCCGGGTAGCGGGTCCTCTGGCCAGGGCCAGAGGCTGGAGCCAAGGCGCGACCGGCACGCAGATGCAGCGCGCGTCCCACTTGCAAGTCTTTTGGGCAATCCACACAAGTAGAGGCCCTCCAGCCCCCAGAGCAACAAAGCGGAAACATAGCGGACAACCAGTAATTTGGATGGCGGGCAAGCTATGCCAGCAAGATCAAACAGCTAACGTACGTCTAACGCTAACATAACTGACCAATAAGCTAACGTAACATGTGATTGCTCTCAGTGGCAAGGGTGAGGCACTCACGCTTCCCCTCGAAGTGGGCCTTGTCCTGGCCCGTAGGGCGCTGTGGACGTTGCCTGGAAGAAGAGGGACCTGCCGCCTGGCAGTCCTTGATCTGATGACCCTCGTCGCCGCAGCGAAAGCAGCCACCACCTTTCACTCGCGGTTTCTGTAAATCGCCTTGAGGACAAGCGTTCGACCCCTCCTTAGGGAAGAACCTCTTTTTGCCCCGCTCTGCCTCTGCAGATCCACCTGCCTCTAGCAGGGCACGCTTGCCCCGCCCAATGTCTGGTGTGCTGAGCACCTTCCTTGTGTGCTCGATCATTTTGGACAAGTCCACGAATGGCTGCGACGTGGCGGTATTCACCGCGACCCACGTCGCATGTTGGGGGGCAGCCCAGCCTTGATTCGCTGGCATTGATCCACAGTCTTCATATGCTCGCTGTGTAGCTTCGAAACCAGCAGCCTGAAACGCCGCAGTTATGGTTCGAAGTTGTGCCGCTCATGCGGATGGCATCCAACTCGTCGCGAGCACGAAGCTTAGCATGGATATCGCCGTAGGCCGCCATGAGTGAGCAGGAGAAGTACGCCCATACGTTGTACACATCGGGGGTCGTGGACTGCTTGAGGGCGTCCCACCACTCACGTGGCTCCCCCTCAAGATAGGTCGCAGCGAGCGGCACTCTTGCCGTCATGTCCGTTTCCATCAAAACGAACCACTCGGCCATCTCGCTGAGCGACGACTGCAGCCCACCCCGGTCATCCCGACCGGAAATTGCCTTGGTGCGTGGGCCCTGGCAAGTCCATGCGCAGGGTTGCCACTGCTCTTGCGCATCGACCCCTAGCATATGCCGCTCTCCGGCGCGCAGCCGGGCAAGTTAGGCGTGCTGCTCCCTGCACACCCTCGCAAGGAGGCGGTATTGAGCTGGGTCCATAGCAGACTGGACTGCCTTCAGGTCCTGCGCGAGGAGTGCCATGCGTTGCACCTCTCCAGCCGACAGGCCCTCTTGGCCCGCGGCTCCCAGCTCGGCGTGCCCCTCATGGGCTTGCTCCGCAGCTGCCACTGTCTCAGCAGCTGGCTCCGCAGCAGCCGCTGCCTCAGCAGACGACCGCTCTACCTCCCATGGAGGGCGAGGCCGCAAAACTGGAAGTGTGCGACTCCATGCTTTCCGAAGAACACTGAGTGATCATTTCTGGCTCCGGCAATCAGCATATCACACACTCCATCCTGAAATACAGGACATCGCAAGACTAGTGCACCAGCGAGTGGTAGAGTCGCCGCCCTCTGGGCGGTGCCTCAGGGTAAGACTTCCGCTGCGCCATGTGCGCATATGTGCGTTGAAATTCTCCTGTATGAGGGTTGTCTCCAAAACACCCTGTGTCCGAACCCCAAAGAGGACGTTCTAACCCTATTTGTAACGATCCCGCCGTTTGATTAAGCTACACAGTGCTGTTAGCCAAACATGACCGCTAGCCGTTTGACGGCAAGTGGCCCAGCACTTGGCCGTCCTTCTGGCCTGCAAAGGGCCCGCCCAGGTGCGTGCCCCGCCCGTACTTAAAACACTCCTCGCCAGGATCACCCGTTCAAGGGAGGATCTTTGGCCCGCCGCAAGGCAGGCAATGGAGCGACCGGCTCACACCCCAGGAGGGGGGGTGGCACGGGGGAAGCACTACGAACCTTGGGCTGAGACCCAACAGCAGTTCGGACATGTGAAGCTCGAGAGCAGCCGTGCTGCTGGCTGCCGCCGGTGGCCGCACCCTGCTGCGGGATTTGCTGCGGGGAGTCCGTGGCTGCGCCCCTTGGGAGACAGCCGCCGGCTTGCGCCCAGGAGGTGGAGCCGCCGCCGGACGGCGGCGCCACAGGGCCTGTCTTCCGCTGCGCCTATGCACTAGTGCTTCACTGTGTAGTGAGTTCGCTCCTGAACCCCTACAGCCGAATTCAATAGGACAACTGACCCCTGGTTGTGTATATAAGGGCGAGGTTCCTCACATTTGATATCAGAGGCGGTCTTGCTTCCATCGGGCTTGTGATTTATTGTACTCGCCGCTGATGATGCAAGGATTGTCCATGTGCTGGCTTGACCTCTTCTGTTAAGATAAAGTGCCTTGCCAGACGTTGGTCCGCGAGGCTGCTCAGCGGAAGCGTTGGGTGCTGAGTCATCTTTGCGCAGTGAGCCAGCAGCGACTCAACGCCAATCATCGACTGCCGGACTATCCTTTGGAGGAGAATCACCTGCTGCGTATCACCAACTTGAGGTGTGGCTTGAGCCTGCAGCCTTTGTGTGGTAAAGCTTAGTCGTGTGGCCAGCATCGGTCGTGTGCATCGGTAATGGTCATGTCTGCGGCTGTCTGCCTGCCTGCTGTTGGAGGGATGGCTTAGCGCGCTGCCTTGCTCGGGGCGCTGCCATATACTCACAAAGAGGCGGCGGGGTTCGCAGCGACGAGCTGCGGCGACGGGCTGGGCAGCAGGCGGCAGCAGCAGAGCTGTGGCGGCGGCTGCAGCAGCAGGCAGCAGCGGGACTGTGCCTCTCTTGGCGTCACGGGATCGACTGAGGAGTCTGGCCTCGGCCTACTACTGATAGCGTTCCATCTGCCACCCACCCGCGGGTGTGACGAGGGTAGCCCCCAAGGTGCTCCCCTGGAGGGGCGGGCCTAACGAATGGGGATACGAATCCAGGGCTCTGGCGTGTGCCGCGCGTGGCGCGTTCCGCGCGTGGTGAGTGCCGTGCGTGGCGCGTGCCGCGCATGGCGCGTGCCACACGTGCCCAGGGCCTCAGCCCGTACTTAGCTACACGTAGTGCGCGAAGTCACCCGTACCGTTTAGGTTACCCAAACGCTAGATACAATACGCTCATCTTAGGTTATGGCACCTTTGACACTCTTATACAGAGGGAACGTGACGAACCTCCCCACTTAGATGTTCACGTCCTCCGGTTCAAGAAGGGAGCACTACAGGAGGTCGACTCATGAGGAAAAAGCCCAGTGGGAAGATACTCGACAACGGAGAGAAGAGGCAATGCCTCCTGTCAGATACTCGTGACCGAGAGAAGGACAACTGGCAAAATGGACCGCAGATTTCTCATGATATGTATGTGCTCAGGCGCACAGCATAGCCATTTGAAAAGGTACGTACGGGACTTACGACGCCCACGGAGATTGTCCCGGAGTGACAAAATCTCCTCTACTTGATACTTCTCCTCGTTGTCAAGAACGAGGGGATGTTTGGGCGGTTGGACACGGCCATCCGAATGGTATGGCCCGAGTTGAGACACATTGTACTGGTGTATCATGCTCGTATGCGACCTTGCCGACCAGGCGCATTACACGAAGGGGTCTTACCCACTTTGGCAGCAACTGTGCGGACCCATAGCCCGCAAGGCTAGGTGCTTAGTGCTCAATAGCAGTGGGGCACCAACGTCGAAGGACACATTCTTGCGACGTAGGTCATTATATTGATTTGCCGGTTGTGAGCAATTGTCCAAAATTGCTTAGCCCTCCGCTGAGCCTCCAGGAGGTCACCATAAAAAATTACTGCGGCCGGCACGCACTTCGGCCTTCCCATCTGCAGATGCAATCGGGGATGCTGACATTCAGGAAGAAGGGTGTTTTTTGGTAGTCATGCAAGGCGTTGTTCACAGCATACTCGCTGCAGACGACAACGACACGGCTGGGGCGGCGGCTGCGGCAGCGGGCAAGCAGGTGTGCCTGGTGTGGACATTTGTATTGTCACGACTTGTAAGTCGGACAAAGAAGCTCTACGGGTTTTCAACCGCTCTTAAAATTCCTTTACAAACACCATCTTCCAAAGCAACTTAATCAAATCATCAAGTAAAAGGTAAAACGACAAGGGAAACGTCACTGGTCCGACTGAGCAGTCTGGCCTCGGCCTCCTACTGATAGCATTCCACCTGCCACCCCTCCCCCGAGGGTCTCCGGAGGGTAGCCCCAAGATCCGGCTCCTGGAGGAGCGGACCCGAACAATAGGGATACGACTGCCGCGTGCCGCGCGCGGTGCGGGCTCGCTTGGCACGAGCCTGACGAATTGGATAAAAGTCCAGGGGACTGGCGCGTGCCGCGCGTGACTGGCGCCTGACGCGCGTGACTGGCGCGTGAACGGCGCGTGAAGCCGCTTACCAGTATCGTTTGGCTCCAAACGGGGGGACGTTATAATCCTCCCCACTGAGATGGTCACGTCCTTGAACAAGGACACGCTTTCGGAGGAGACAACTCGAAGATTACTTTCGACGGGTGCGTCCACTACTACAACGCAAAGGAGTATTGTGACCCTGTGCAAGATATTACGCAGAACGGACGGACGATTGGCAAGATTGGCCAAAGGTTCCCACGTATTGTGCTCAGGCCTATAGCCTAGCCACAGTACAAGACACTCTTGGGACTTACGTTGCTCACGGAGATTGTCGCGGTGAGACAAAATCTCCTCCACCTCATACTCTTCTTCATTTTCAACGACAAGAGGAGGTGGGGGCTGTTGGACACGTCCATCCGAATGGAACGGCTTGAGCTGGGACACATGGAATATTCTGTGGAATGTCCATTGTACCGGGGTATTCAGCTCAGATGCGACCTTGCCGACAAGGCGCACTACACAAAAGGGTCCAACCCACTTCAGCAGCAGCTTATGCGTACAGCCCTACAGCCCGCATGGAAAGATGCTTTGTGCGTAAGAGCACTTGAGCACCCACGTGTAAAGGTGCTCAGGGATGCTGACCGTGATTAAGGAAGAAAGCGTGTTTTTCGGTGGACTCATGAGGACGGTGTGCACAGCGTAATCTGCTGGAGCAAGACACTCATCCCAGTAACTTTGGCTTGGGTTTACAAAGTGCCTTAATATGTCCTGCCAAACCCGATTGCTCCTCTCCGTCTGACAATCCGCTTGGCGTTGGAAAAACATGGACATGGATTGCTGGGTGCCAATTAGCCTGCACACCAAAACATAGAAGTGCCCCCTAAAGCGAGGGTCGCAGTCAGACACGATTCGGTCGGGAACTCCGTGCAGTTTGTATACTCGATCCACGAATATACCAGCATATTCCTTGGCTGACACCTTTGTGGTCGTAGGCACAAGTGCGCCATTTTACTTCGACGACCCAGAAATACGACAATGGCTTCACAGCCGTTCCGCGTCATTGGCAACTGGGTGGTGAAATCCACACTTACACCAGAACAGTTCCTTGGAGGAATCTCCAATGATTGGAGTAACCCGGCAGGCTTGTGAGCGTGCCTTACTGCGCTGGCAGGTGGCACAAGTCTTCAGACAAGACTAGACTTGGACTTTGTCTTTCCCAAACCCACATGACCACTATACGGAGGCTCATGCAGCTTTTGTAAGATACTGCTGTGCAAGGCATTGCAGTCGAGGACTACAGTGGCTTCACCTCGCCACCAGAAGCCTTGTTGATTTACTACTGTGCTTGTATTGCTTTATTGGCAAACCATGGGTCTGTGCCATACCCATTACGGATACGCACCTAGAGCCCAGAGAGGTTGGGCGGTGGACTGCCGAGCAGCTCCACGAGTAGGCCGCACGTCTGCTGTCTGAACCCCTGAAGCCTTAAGACAGCCGCCATAACAGCCCCTGCGATATTACGTTTCACCGATTTGCAGCATTCCTACTTCCAGGGCAGTACACGCACTGGAAACGAAACGTGGCCATGCACTTAGCTCACCGAGCTTGACGCCTGCTCAACTGCTTTTGTGTGTAAAAGTAGGTCAGCGGGCAATGACCCGGTACAGTCGTGGATTCAACACCCACGAGATTGCATCGCCACACTCGTCTGGCGTGCACAACAGCAAGGAGCTATTGCTGTAACGCCCCTACTCGTTACGTGACGTTTAATCTTGGATAAAACGCTAATGCGTAGTAATGGTACGCGGCCCAGTATCGTTAGACTCCCGCGCCCGACTCACGCGTGCGACTCGTGGGCGACGCGCGACGTTGACGCGCGGCGCGCCAGAGGTGGAGCTGCTCGGCGGTCTGTCAGCGGTGCCGCCGTCGCATCGCCGCCGCACCGGCGGAGCCGCCGCCGTATCGCCGCCGCATTGCCGCCGCACCACCAGTGCGGCCAGCGTATCGCCGCCGTATCGCCGCCGCACCACCGGTGCGGCCAGCGCATCGCCGCCGCATCGCGAGGTGCTACCGGACTTGTAGTGACACGCTTGTGACGCGTGTGGCGCCGCGACGCCGCCTGGCGGCACCGCGCCGCGCAGGGCGGCGCCGCCTGCCCTCACAATTGTATCCCCCTTGTCGGGCCCGCCTTCTCGAAGGTGGGCTTTCAGGCGAGCCTCCTAGAAACCCCTGGGGAGAGTGGCACTATGAGTAGGGCTGAGACCAAACTCGGGGTACCCGGTCCAAGTCAGCAAAACCCACGCGAGAGATTGGCGCGCAGTCCTGCTGCTGCCTGCTGCCGCAGCTCGTCGACGCAACCCCGCTGCTGCCTGCTGCTGCAGCCCGACGCCGCAATGCGTCCTGCGGATCTTCAACGGCTCTCCTGAAGGTAGACTGTGGCTACTCCCTTTGGAGACAGGTGCTGGCCCGTATCGAGAGTTGAGTTGCCGCTTGTCGGCGGCGCCTCAAGGCAAGGTATTCCCCGCTGCGTGTAAGTGTGGTGCTTCTCTGTGCTGGGGCTTTCGTCTCAAAACCCCAGCGACCGACTACAGTCAGGACGTTCTAATTCCTAAGTGTGTGTGTAGGGATCAGAACGTCACACTTGCTCTCCCGTAGCGAAGCTACGCTCTGCAGGACAAAGCAGGCTACCTTCAAATGCTACGGGGTGACCCTCTTGCAAAAGGACGGCAAGACGCGTCACTACTTCAGATGGCACGCCTTCTCGAGGCAAGGCCAAAACGGGTGGATGCACACGGACCCGTTTCTTAACCTCAAATGCCCTCTGGCACTCGGACGTCCACACCCAGAATACGTCCTTACGAGTGAGCTGGGTAAGAGGAGATTCCATACTCCGTACCCTTACAGGAACTTACAAAGTACTTTGCAAATTTCACGAAGGAACGTATCTGTGGCACATTCCGTGGCGCAATGACTACTACAGTCCTTCACTACTTGGTGAGATTGACGCGAATCCCATGTTTGTTTTACAAGATGCCCTATGTATGGTCTGGCCGGTCATACACAATCTTGGCACACGGTTGATTTGCGCGCAGCAATTGCAGTACATGCTGCAGGCGGAGTACGTGATTTTCAGGCGTTCTACTGAACACCAGTGTGCCTTTTACCAGCACAGAGTCACACCGTAGGCCGTGTGACTCTGTGCTTCAAGACTTTGATCATCACAACGTGACACGCGGCAAGTGCTTTCGGTGAAACCAAAAGGGAGCATCTTGCATCAGAAGTAACCAAGCGGCCTACAACAAGCCGACCACGAAACTTGCTTAGGTGTGAGACGAAATTGGTCGTCACCAGTTGGCAAAGCGGGGAGATATACGCATAAGCTTCCGCAAGAAGATTTCACATATCGTCAATGCTTAGCAGAAGGTATGCTATCTTGACAGTAGGCTTGTTCAGAACTCATGCTCGATGCACATGGAAGACTCCAGCTTTCTTCACAACTAAGTTGATGGGTGCATCGCACGACGATTGTCAAGAGTCATACGATGTGGGCCAAAGACTCCCATTGTCACAGCCTGACACTGAACTGGAAGTGTCCGAGCGGTTCACAACAAGCCGAATCGGAACTTTCCCAGGCGTAACACAAAGGTGGTGATATCCTCTCACAAATCGAGAGAGCAAATTAGATTTGCTCCTCGGAGACAATCACACAGATCATTAATGCCAGGCAAAGGAAATCGGTTGGTGACAATGAGCTTTCTTAGAGCTCGATGCTGAATGCACATCCGATCTCTACCACAGTGCTTCACAAAAGGATAGGTGCACGACACGGCCACTGATAAGGCTTACTATCCCCGTACTTCAGCAAGTCCGCCAATTGGAATTGCTTCTCTCAACACTCGAGTACTCAGTCGATACCAGAGGGCAGCACGGCGGCAGAGCGCTGGACAGAAGAGGAGGCCCCCGTCCAGAGGAGTTCGGCAAATATATCCAATTACTTTGGTGACTGATTGTCAAGAGCTGCACCAGGCGAGGCATCCACACGTACAACAGAGTCAGGGGGAGACTCATTACTCATCATCAGATTCAAGTACACAGCCAAAGCTGGATGCGTGTGAAGGTACATCTTTAACGACAGCTGGTGCTTTTCAGAGTGCAAAGATGCTGTTCAAAGCATCCAATAAAAGTCAACATTTGGCATGCAAAGGCGGAGACAAGCACGCACCAACAGTACTCTGTTGCACTAGCCAGCTGCCGGCAGTTTAATGCCGGCAGCTTTCCAGCTACAAGTGCACAGGGATACTCAGCACTTAGCTGGGGTAATGGTCCAATTCTCGCTGCCTAGCAATATGGCCAACGTTACAGGCCACTCGGGCAGGACGCTGGGACCCACATGGTCTTGTCCATGCCCGCCGTGTGGCATAACACGTGGTCAATACAGAGGGTATGCTGGCGAGAGTTGACCAAGCAGTGGCTGCAGAGGCCGTTGACAACATTTGCCAAGCGGGGCTCCCCAAGCTTATGCAAAATAGCTGTGATATCACATAATCAACAGCTGCAGACTGTCAATGACTTCCACTGGAAGTAGGTGATACCGTATTGCTGGTGACCAAGGCCACACACAGGCCTTGAGGTCAATGAAGACGGCAGACAGCCACGTTCCACATCGCACGAAGTGCCAAGCAAAATACTGCCAGCGACTGGAGTGTGCACTCAGCAGCCGCGAACACCTGAGGTACAGCAAGGTGAGTGCCAAAGCAGAAATCACCCATGCCGAGGCATCAACAACACCACAATTCATCACAAATTTTACAACGTCCATGGGCACATAGCCATTCTTAGGCCAGCTTATAACGGGTTGTACCACACCAGGGCCCATGTCTTACACATTAGACAAGTGGGTGCTGGCCAGCTCGTGTTACACAGCAGCACAGCTGATAGCTGATATACAGGCGACGCATGGCGTGTATTGGCACACAAGCCACATGTCACCAAGCAACGAATACCAAGTTGGCGAAAACGACCAAGTACTTCGGCGCCAGGACGCAGTGGCTCACAAGCCACGTGTCGCCTAGATACTTGACAAGTCAATGGCATTCTGTAAATATGGTCACTAAGCTTGGAAGAAGTTCCCAATATCATGAGATCCCCCGGGGTGGACTTCTTCACCGGAGTTTGCCACTAGGCAGGGTCACACACAGAGAGGTGGTCACATTCCCAACGCCGGATGTGAAAGGTTTGCCGTACAAACAAGCTGTACCACTATCTCAAAGCCAGGTGTTGAGGCTGCTCCTGTTTGCTTTCTAGCCGACCCGGCAGGTGGAGACCGGGCACATGCAGTGGAATTCGGCAGCAACAATAACAGGTAGACATGGCTGGTAGAGACGGCTGAACACATCACAGTCGTGACTACGGGTGCAGCAGGTAGAGACAGTTGGGCACATCCAACCGTAGCTTCGGCAGCACCAGGCATTTAGCCTACAGAAGATGCAGAGATTGCTTGCCCCACCACATGGGCGAGCAGTTTGCACATCTCCTAGCAACCCCCACACACGAGGGCTGGCAGCAGGACCCCTCGGACCAGCAGCCTCATACTGGTCCATCAAGCCCATAGAGCGGTGCGCCTCCTTGAAGTCGGACATCCAGGGCTGGCGATTGGAGCCCCGACAGCTCATCAAACCACTTCCTCGACCTTGGTAGGTCGAACAGGCGGTAGAAGGGGACTAGGTGGCGCACTTGAGTCAGCCGACTCCATGCCTTTATACCAAGATACTGAGGGATCAAGTTTTTGGTGTATATAACATATCCGCCGAGACAAGACTACCACAATCGCTGAGCAAGGCCCGTGCAATAGGCAAGCAAGCATGGTAGCCCGCCAGATCATGCCCTTGAACAACAAAGCTGTAAAAGCAGACTGAGGGAGGGCACCAGGCGAGCGTACCGAGCAGCGCCTGGCCGACAGTCAGATGTTGCAACCGCCCACCTGCGGCCGGTTGCAACACCGTGCTTCATAGGCCGGCAACGTCCCCGCTACAGGTGGTTACGCAGGCGAAATACTGACCAGAAATAATATTGCTCCCGGGAAGAAGAGTTACACCGCATCTCAAAGACCTGGTGCTGGATGTCGAAGGCGAAAGGTTGGCACACTTGCCGCTTCGCCAAGGACGGCTCCACGTCCACACTGGAAAATCTCCACGTTTACATATAATAATTAGTCCAGCATTCAGAAGAATCCTTGCACTATCAGTTGTGAACTAAGTTCTGACGAGGCTGGCTAAAAGCAAGAACTCTCCTGATCTCAATTTAATGTTCATCCCTATACACACATTTAGTTTTACTATGTCCTGTTTGCGGTTCGAACATAGGGTTGAGACAACTCTCATACAAAAGACGCGATACGCCAACAAACGCACACATGGCGCAGCGAAAGTGTGACGTCCTGATCCCTGTACATGCAGTTAGGGGTTAGTACGTCCTTACTGGCTTCGGACCTAGGGGGTTTAGGAACTAACCCCCCACATAGTGGAGCGCCAACGCACACGGTGCACTAAAGTGCATCACATAGCACAGCGGAAGTCTTACCCTGAGGCGCCGTCAGAAGGCGGCGACTCCACAGAGGGTCTGGAATTAGCAGCTGGCCCTAGATGGGTCGCAATCGTGGCACTTACGTAGAGCCGGCGATGTCCGCAACAGCGGGCTGCGGCGACAGGCTGGGCAGCAGACGGCAGCAGTAGGGCTGGGGCGGCGGCTGCGGCAGCAGGCAAGCAGGCCTATGCCTCTCTCAAATGGGAATACGACTGGCGCGTGACGCGCGAGGTGCGGGCTCGCGTGGCGCGAGCCTGACGAATGGTACACGAGTCCTGGGGACTGGCGCGTGCCGCGCGTAAGTGGCGCGTGCCGCGCGTGACTGGCGCGTGAAGCGCGTGACTGGCGTGTGGCGCGCGTGAAGCCGCGCGTGAAGCCGCTTTCCGGTACCGTTTGGGTTTCCAAACAGGGGGGACGTTACATTCCTCTCCGCTTAGATTTTAACGTCCTCGGGAACACGGATACAGTACGGAGGAGTCAAACCGAAGACATTAATTACTTCTGCGGGTGCGTCCAATACTGCGACGCAAGGGGGTCACCACACGCCCCTGTAAAAGATACCTACGTAGAATGGACGGACAATTAACAAGACTGGCCGAAGGTTCCGCGTATTGTGTTCAGGCCATAGCCTAACCACTTGACAAAATACTCTTGGGACTTAGTGAGACAAGATCTCTTCCACCTAAAATTCAAGATCATCCTCGATGACTAGTGGAGGTGGGGGCGGTTGGACACGACCATCCAAAAGGAAGGCCCTCAGCTGAGACACGTGGAAGACGTTGTGGACCTTCAATGCACCGGTGTCTTCAACTCGTAGGACACCTTGCCCACAAGGCGTATTACTGCAAATGGTCCAACCCACTGCCCGCAAGGATAAGTGCTTCGTGCTCAGCAGCACTTGCGCACCAACATCGAAGGACACGTCCTTTCGATGTTTGTCAGCATAAGCCTTCTGGCGACTCTGGGCAATTTCCAAGAAATGCCAAGCTCGTCTCTGAGCCTCCAAGAGGGTCCCAGTAAAGGCTACCGCGGCGGGAACTGGTTTCGGCTTCCCCACCTGAAGCGGAGCTCGGGGATACTGACCATAGTTGAGGAAATGGAGTCTCTTTGGTGGACGCATGATAGGCATTGTTCACAGCATAATCAGCTGGAGCCAAATAGTCATCCCAGTCAGTCTCGCTAGAATTGACAAAGTGCCTCAACATGTCCTCAAGAACTCGATTCATTCGCTCAATTTGGCCATCCGTTTGTGGATGGAAGGCTGTGGACATGGACTGCTTCGTGCCAATAAGCTTGCAGACTTCTTTCCAGAAGTGACCTGTAAAGCGAGGATCGCGGTCCGAGACCAGCCTCTCAGGTACTCCATGTAGCTTCCACACCTTATCCACAAAGATGCCAGCGAACTCCTTTGCCGATGCCCGCGTAGTAGTGGGAGCAAAATGCACCTTTTACTCAAGCGATCCACAAAGACGACAATGGCATCATAGCCGGTCCGCGTCTTAGGCAATTGTGTGATAAAATCCTCACTTACATCAGACCAATTCCGCTCCGGAATCTGCAAGGGCTGAAGTATTCCGACAGGCTTGCCAGAGATTGGCTTACTACGCTGGCCACAAAGCTTGCCACAAAAGCGCGCACCTGGGCTGAAAAGCCCTTCCACCAAAAGAGGCGTCGCACAGCCTGTTCGGTTTTGCTCACTCCCAAATGACCACTGTAAGGCGTATCATGCAGCTCCTGCACTATGTCTGTGCGCAAGGCATTGCAGTTCGGGACCACAATAGCGTCACCTTGCCTTTGTCATCAGTGAGGGTGCTTAAGTTGGCGGCTTCAGCAAACCATGGGTCTGTGCCATACCCTTTACAGATACGCACGTAGAGCTCAGAGAGCTCAGCCGTGGTGTGCCGAGAAGCTTGACGAGTCGGACGCAGTCCTGCAGCCCGCACTCCAGAAGCATGCAAGGAAGCCAACGCATCAGCGCCGTGAATGTTACGACTCACAGGGTCTGCAACATTAAGACGTCCAGGGCGATAACCCACTGGGAACAAATTGTGCCATGCACTCAGCCCATCGAGCTTGACGCCTAGTCAAATGCTGCTGCGTGAGGAACTATGTCAACGGGCAATGATCCGTGACAACCGTAAATGCCAAACCTTCCAAATAGCAACGCCAGACACGTAAGGCGTGCACCACAGCCAGCAATTCCTGCTCGCCCGTAGTGTAATTTCGCTCTGCAGGGATCAGCAGGCGACTCTCAAACGCTAACGGGTGACCCTCTTGCAAGAGCACGGCACCAATCCGGTCAAATAGGCATCGCAGACGAGTTCATATGGCACGCCTTCACGAGGAAAGGCCAGCACAGGCCTGAGATGTCAACGCCTGCTGTATTTCCTCAAATGCCCTCTGGCATTCGGACGACCAATCCCAAGGTACGTGTGACGTCCCCGCCGTTACGGGACGCTTAACTTCGAGTTAAGCGCCGCGCAAGGTGTCGCGCGGTGTGACGCGCCTGCTGACGATGTGACGTGCAGGCGCGCCGCCTCCAGCCGAGGCGGCGAACCTGGTCTTCCAGAGCGGAGCTTCTCGGCATATTCCTGATTCTGCCGTCGTGCCCGCAATNGCACCGCAGGGCGGCCGCCGCCTCCAGAAGGGAGCCGCGTGGTCTGCCCTCGCACTAGATTTCCCGTATCGGGCCCGCCTTCCGAAGGTGGGCCTGAGACGAACCTCCCAGAGACCCCTGGGGAGGGTGGCACATGAAGCACTATAAGTAGGGCTGAGAGCGGACTCAGAAGGAACTCGGTCAATCTCAGTGAAGCCCGCGAGAGAGAGGCGCAGCCCTGCTGCCGCCTGCTGCTGCAGCCCGTCGCCGCATCCTGTCGTCGCGGACTTTCGACGGCTCTCTGTGAGTAAGACTGTGACTGCTCCTTTGGGGACAGTCGCTGGCCCGTACCTGTGAGGTGAGTCGCTGCCTGTCGGCAGCGCTTCAGGGCGAGACTTCCGCTGCGTATCACACGTGGTGCTTTCACTGTGCTGGGGGTTTGTCTCTAATCCCCTGACAGAAACCAAAAAGGACGTACTGAACCCTGACTATGCTGTTAAGGGTCAGGGCCGTTACAATACGTCCTTATGAGTCAGCTTCGTAAGAGGAACTGCCAAGGTCCCATAGGGCGCTGTGGACGTGGCCGTGAGGAAGAGGGACCTGCCGCCGGGCAGTCCCTGAGCTGATGGCTTTTGGCACCGCACTTGAAGCAGCCAGCGCCTTTTACCCGCGGCTTGTGGAAGTCGCCTTGAGGTCGAGCGTTCAAGCCGTGCCTCGGGTCGAACCCCTTCTTGCCGCGTTCTGCATCAAAGCCGCCTGCCTCCAGCAGGGGACGCTTGCTCGGACCGGCAATGTCCGGCGTGCTAAGCACCTTGCGGGCATGCTCCACCATCTTGGTGAAGTCCGAACAGGTTGCGCCGTCGCGGAATCCACCGCGACCGATTGCGGAAGCGAGTAGGCAGTCCAGCCTTAAAACGCTGGCATTGGTCATAGATGGGCTTCATTGGCTCGCTGCGTAGCTTCGACAGCAGCAGACGGAAGCGCCGCACATAGGGCTCAAAGCCCTCGCTTCCCTCGCCCCTCATGCGGAGAGCATCCAGCTCATCGCGGGCGCGCAGCTCTGCGTGTGGGTCGCCATAGGCCGACGTTAGCGAGTTGCAACAGAAGTCCCAGCCATTGTACTCCTCGGGCGTCGAGCCCTTCTTCAGAAAATTTCACCACTCCCGGGGCTCCCCCGTGAGATAGGTAGCAGCGAGGCGCACGTGTGCCCCTGCGTCTGTGTTGGAGCACACGAACCATTCATCCATCTCATCGAGCCGTGGCTGCAACCCTCCCCGATCATCGTGACCGGAGAATTGTCTGGGTGCATGGGCCCTGGCAAGTCCATGCTCAGGGTCGCCGCTGCCCTTGCGCATCAGATGCAACGAGGCATTCACCTCTTGCATATGCCGCTCTTCGGCGCGCTGCCGGACGAGGAGGGCGCGCTGCTCCGCGCAGATCCTCGCAAAAAGCCGGTGTTGAGCTGGGTCTGTCGTAGGCTGGGCTGCTGCCAGATCCCGCGTGAGGAGTGCAACGCGTTGCAGGTCCCCAGCCGACAAGCCCTCCTGGCCTCCGGCTCCCAGCTCGACGTGCCCCTCTTGGGCACGCGCCCCTCTTGGGCGTGCCCCGCTTGGGCGTGCCCCTCGTGGGCGTGCCCCGCTTGGGCGTGCCCCTCGTGGGCGTGCCCCTCGTGGGCGTGCCCCTCGTGGGCGTGCTCTGCAGCAGCCGCTGCCTCAGCAGCCGACCGCTCTGCCTCCCGAGGAGGGCTCGGCCGCGCACTGGAGGTGTGCGATACCATGCTGTCTGAAGGAGACTGAGTGATCAATTCAGGCTCCGACAGTCAGCAAATCACACACTCCATACTGCAATACAGGACATCGCAAGACTGGTGCACCAGCGAGCGAGCAAGCAAGGCAGCGCGCCACTCCACACCTCAATCAGCAGGCAGGCAGACAACCGCAGATATGACCAGGACCGATGCACACGTTTACTGCTGGCCACACGACTGACCTTACCACCCAAAGGCTGCAGGCTCTAGCCACACCTCAAAAGAAGCGAACGCAGCAAGTAGTCCTCAAGGATCAGTCGGTCCATCTGGCGTTGGTCGTTGCTGGCTCACTGCGCGAAGATGGCTCCGCACCCGGCGCTTCCGCTGAGCCACCTCACGGACCAACGTCCGGCAAGCACTTTATCATTGACAGAAAAAGGTCAGCACATCATGGTGATCCTTGCATCATCAGCGGCGAGCACAATAAGTCACAAGCGCGATGGATGCAAGACCGCCTCTGATACCAAATGTAAGGAACCTCGCCCTACACACGCAGTTAGGGTGAGCAGTCCTTCTTGAGTTCGGCCGTAGGGGGTTTAGGGACCAACCCACTACACAGGCAAAGCACTAGCGCATAGGCGCAGCAGAAGACAGGCCCCGTGGCGCCGCCATCCGGCGGCGACTCACCCTCCTGGGCGCAGGCCGGCGCAGCAGGCCCCGCAGCAGTGTGCGGCGGCGGCTGCAGCGGCGAGCAGCGGCAAGGCTGCTCCTGGGCTTCACCGGTTCGAACTCCTTTCGAGCCTCTGCCCCAAGGCTCTTCGTGCTTCCCCGTGCCACCCCCCCCCGCCAGGGGTGTAAGCGGGTCGCCCCATGGCCTGCCTTGCGGAGGGCCAAAGATCCTCCCTTGAACGGGCGGATCCTAGCGAGGGGTATTTCTGGACGGGCGGGACCCGCCTCTGGGCGGGCCACTTGCCCGGCAAGCCAGCCCGCCAACTGGCGGGCCCACTTGTCCCAAATAGCCGGTCATGTTATGCCAACAGAGGCATGTTGCCTAGCCAAACGGCTGTTTCATTACACTTACGTTGCCCACGGAGATTGTCGCGGTGAGACAAGGGGAGGTTGGGGCGGTTGAACACGACCATCCGATTGGATTGGCTCGAGCTGGGACACATGAAATGCTCTGTGGCCTTTCCATTGTACCGAAGTATCCAGCTCATGTGCGACCTTGCCGACCAGGCGCAAAACACGAAAGGGTCCAACCACGTTGGCAGCAAGTAAGGCGTGCCTACAGCCCGCATGAAGAGATGCTGTGTGCTTAAGAGCACTTGAGCACCCACGTCGAAAACTATATGGCGACGACGTCGATCAGCATACTGTTTTTGCCGTTGCTGGGCAATCTGCAAGCATTGCCTAGCCCTCCGCTGAGCTTCCAGGAGGTTGCCGGTAAAAGTTACTGCGGCTGGCACACGTTCCGGCATCCCCACCTGTAAAGGTGCTCGGGGATGCTGACCGTAATTAAGAAGGGTGTGTTCTTAGTGGAGTCATGGAAGGCATTGTTCACGGCGTACTCCGCTGGAGCAAGATACTGGTCCCATTTCTTTGGCTGGGCTTTACAAAATGTCATAATATGTCTTCCAACACCCGATTCATTCTTTCCGTCTGACCATCTGTTTGGGGGTGGAAAGCCGTGGACATGAATTGCTGGGTGCCAATCAGCCTGCACACTTTCCAGAAGCGCCTGTAAAGCGAGGGTCGCGGTCAGACACGATCCGCTGGGGGACTCCTTGCAGCTTCCGTACTCGGTCCACTGATATTCAGCAAAGTCCTTGGCTGACACCTTTGTGGTCGTAGGCCAAATTGCGCCATTCTACTCAGACGATCCAAAAGTACGACAATAGCGTCGATGGCCGTTCCGCGTCATCGGCAACTGGGTGATAAAATCCACACTTGTGTCAGTTATCGGAGGAATCTCCAATGGTTGGAGCAACCCGGCAGGCTTACGAGAGCTTGCCTTACTGCGCTGGCAGGTGGCACAAGTCTTCACAAAAGATCCCACCTGGACTTTCAGGTCCGGCCACCAAAAGAGAAGCTGGACAGCTTTCTTTGCCTATCCCATACCCAAATGACCACTATACGAAGGCTCATGCAGCTCTTATCAGATACTGCTGCACAAGGCATTGCAGTCGGGGACGTCAACGGCGTCACCTTGCCACCAGAAGCCTTGGTCATTTTATAAGATGCGTGTATTGGTTACATGTGCAAACCATGGGTCTGTGCCATACCCATCACGAATACGCACATACAGCTCAGAGAGATTGGCGGTGGACTGCTGCCGAGCCGCTCCACGAGTAGGCCGCACGTCTGCTGTCGGAACCCCTGAAGCGTGCACGACAGCCGCCACAACAGCCCCTGCAATGTTGCGGTTCACCAAGTCCGCAACATTCATACTTCCAGGGCGGTACACCCACTGGAAAAGGAATGTGGCCATGTACCTAGCCCACTGTGCTTGACGTCTGCTCAATTGCTGTTCTTTGTGAAAGTAGGTCAACGGGCAATGATCCTTTACAACCCTAAATACAACTCCCTCGAGTGCATTGCCACACACGTATGGCGTGCACAACAGCAAGGAGCTCTTGCTCCACCGTAGTGTAGTTGCGCTATGCAAGACGAACTAGGCGACTTTCAAATACTACACGGTGACCCTTCTGCAAGAGAATGGCACCGATGCCGACCAAAGAGGCGTCACATACTACTTCAAGTGGCACGCCTTCTCAAGGTAAGGCCAAAACATGTGGATGCACCAGGACCCTTTTGATATCCTCGAATGCTTTCTGGCATTTGGACGTCCACACCCAGCGTCCTTACGAGTGAGCTTCGTAAGAGAAGATGCCATACTTCCGTACCCTTACAGGAACTTACAGAAGTAGTTCGCGAATCCCAAGAAGGGACGCACTGTGGCACAGTCCGTGGCACACTTACTGCTACAGTCCTTTACTACTTGGTGGGTTTGACGCGAACCCCGTCTTTGTTCACAACATGCTGCTTTTGCAGTACGTGATCCTCAGGCGTTTTACTGAACACCAGTCTGCCATCGAGTAAACCAGCACAGAGTCACACAGTAGGGGGTCGAAGACTTTCATCATCACAACCTCACGTGGCAAGTGCTTTTGGTGAAAGCAAAGCGGACATCTTGCATCAGAAGTAGCCGAGCGGCCTACAACAAGCCAAATACGGGATTTCCTCACGTGTAAGACGCAAATGGTCATCACCACTTTGCAAAGCGGGGGAGCTATATGCGTAAGCTCCCGCAAGATGATTTCACATCTCATTAACGCTAAGCAAAGGTAAGTTATCTTGACAGTGAGCTTGTTTAGAGCTCATACTCGATGCAAAATCAAAGACTCCAGCCTACTTTACGACGAAGAGGATGGGTGCACCGCACGACAATTGTCAAAAAGTCACACCATGTTGAGAACACAACACTCGCAGAGTCATGGGGAGACTCTGTGCGCATCATCACAATGAGATACTCAGCCAAAGCTGGAATCATGTGAGAGTACGTATTCAAAAACAGCCTTCCGGCTCAGCTTGCCAGGATGCTAGTCAGAGCACTCCCATACAGGTCAACCCTTTGACAACCAAAGGCAGAGATGAGCAATGACCCAGAGTACCCAAAATGCAGTAGCCTGCATCATATGCCGGCAGCTTACACCTCGAGTGCACAGAGATACTCGGGCACATAGCTGGGCCAATGGCGCAATCTTCACTACTCAGCATGCGGGCTTGCAGACAGACCACTCGAGCAGGGCACAGAGCCACACCTGGTCTCGTCCATACCCGAGTTACGTGGCTTGATACGTAGGCTCCGCAACAGAGGGTGTAGAAGCGAGGAGAGTTCAGGCAGCGGGTGCTGCTGGGGCATTGACAACATTCGGCCAACCCAGCCTCAGCACCCCCACTTAGCTCGTAGCCGTGATAATATCATCAACAGCTATGGAGAATCATGGACTTGCACTGGAAGTAATCAATACCGAGGTACTACTGACCAGGGCCACACACGCCTCTAGGTCAAGGAGGATGGCGGCCAGCTACATTCCTCGTCTCACTACAGTTGGGCTTACCAGAACCCATCAGTCGTGTACGAGCTGGGCTCTGATGTAGTAACGCCCAACCCAAGCTGGCCTAGCTGTGGCCTCGTGCCCGTGGAAATTGTGGAGTTTATCGTGAGATCAGTACTGTGTGATGCTTCGGCATGGGTTATCCCTGCGTTGTACTCACCTTACCATATCTCTGGTGTTGGCGGCTGATGCGCCCTCACCCTGTTTTTTGGCACACTCCATGATGTACTGAAAGTACTATGGTGCCGACGAGCAGCACAGCCGATAGCTGTCACACAGGGAGCGTCCTTGTGAAACACAAGCGACGATCACCACATTGACGAGAACGACCATATCGTTCAGCGCCAAGGAAGGACGCAGTGGCACACACGCGACTTGTCACCCAGATCAAAGCGGTCGCCAAATCATGACACAGCTTTGTATATACATCCAGGGGATGACATAGCTTCGAACTTGTTTTTGTCCAACTAGGACAACACCGCCACGCACTGCGGGAAACCCGCCTTGAAGCGTTACACTTCATGTTTGGCGTCCATCGTATCGCATTTCATCAACAACAAATGAATCTGCCGTACATACTCCGCGAAATCATTGCCCACTATGCGAATGACGTCGACCTTATTGCGGGCATTGAGTTCCGCACGCACTTTTCCGTACTGGATGGTGAGTGAGCGGGTGAAGAAGTCCCAAGTGATCAAACACTCTGGGGTGGGAGGACGACTTCGTGGTTTCCCAAACAGTTGCGGGATCCGGCGTGAGGTACGTGGTCGCAATTCCCACTAGGGATGGTACAGGTGCTTCACACAGCACGAACCACACGTTCAACTCACGAAGCCAGGCGGCGAGGCTGCTCTGCCCATCGCACTTGGCAGGCTGGCACGGCTGGACACGCCCAGCCGCGCGCCGTGGCTTACTTTTACCTTGAGGCGGCGATCCCGCTGCTCACCCGCGCACATACGGGCAATCAGTGTTCGCACCGCACCTCTTCGAATAACACCCCCCACACGGGGTTTACCAGCAGATCCCCACTCGGGATTGCAGCCACTACTTGCTCACTGAGGCGCTGAAGACGCCGCGCCTCGGCGGATGTAGGCCGTTCGCGCCGGGCATTTGGAGCTCCGCCATCTCATTCACCATCTCCTCGACCTCAGCCGGTTGTACTGCCGGCGTAGGAGGACTAGGTTGCGCACTCGACTCAGCAGACTCCGTACCTTTACACCAACACACTTGAGGGATCAAGTCAGTGGTTGGCATAAGACACACCGCTGAGACATTACCACCAGAATGTTGCTGAGCAAGCTGGTGCCCCAGGCAAGCAAAGCTATCTTGGTAGCGCGCAAGTCATACCCCCAAAACGCAAAGCAGCACGAGCAGCTGTTGCTCGTGCTGCTTTGGAGGGGCCAGGACTGGAGTACGGACCAGTTTCTGGCACATCATCAGATTTCGCCGCCCATCGGCGGTCGGTTTCACCTCCTTGTCATGAAGACAGGCCATCCGCCATCCGCAGGTTGTTACGCAGGCGAGATACTGACCTGGCAATTGCGATTGCCGCCGGGGTGGAGGACCATCTGACATTGGCCGACCCCGGATGCGTGAATGCCGCGGGCGAGTGTTCACAGCACCATTCAGCCAGCCGATGCAGATACACGGTTACACTCTGGCAAGGGCCTTAAGTCTCAACAGACTAGTCAGTGCCGAAGCATCAGAAGGAACCTTGCATGGTCAGTCGTATCATCACAGCATATACGAGGCCAGCCAGATGCAAGGACTCCTCTGATACCAAATGTGACGTCCTGATCCCTATATACGCAGTTAGGGGTTAGTACGTCCTTAACTGAGTTCAGACCTAGGGGGTTTAGGAACTTACCCCCCCACATAGTGGAGCGCCAACGCACAAGGTGCACTCAAGTGCATCACATATAGCACAACGGAAGTCTTACCCTGAGGCGCCGCCAGAAGGCGGCGACTCTACAGAGGGTTTGGAATCAGCAGCTGGCCCCGGATGGGGCGCAACCGTGGCACTGATGGAGAGTTGGCGAAGTCCGCAGCGGCGGGCTGCGGCGACGGGCTCTGCAGCAGACGGCAGCAGCAGGGCTGGGCCGGCGGCTGCGGCAGCAGGCAAGCAGGGCTATGCCTCTCTCTTGGCGTCACCGGTTCGACTGACGAGTCTGGCCTCGGCCTACTACTCACAGCGTTCCTGCCACCCCTCTCCCGAGGGTGTGACGAGGGTAGCCCCAAGGTCCGGCACCCGGAGGAGCGGACCCGCACAAAGGGGTCGACTGGCGCGTGACGCGCAAGGTGCGGGCTCGCATGACACGAGCCTGATGAATGGTACACGAGTCCTGGGGACTGGCGCGTGCCGCGCGTGAGTGGCGCGTGCCGCGCGTGACTGGCGCGTGAAGCGCGTGACTGGCGTGTGGCGCGCGTGAAGCTGCGCGTGAAGCCGCTTACCAGTATCGTTTGGTTTTCCAAACAGGGGGCACGTTACAGGAAGTCTTACCCTGAGGGACCGCCCAAAGGGCGGCGACTCTACCAAGGGTCAGTGGCTGTCCAACATGAGGCGCAGCCAGTCTACTCACAGAGAGCCGGCGGGGTCCGCAGCGACGAGCTGCGGCGACGGGCTGGGCAGCAGGCGGCAGCAGCAGAGCTGTGGCGGCGGCTGCGGCAGCAGGCAGCAGAGGGGCTGTGCCTCTCTTGGCGTCACGGGTCCTCCGACTGAGGAATCTGGCCTCGGCCTACCACTGATAGCGTTCCACTTGCCACCCCTCCCAAGGGTGTGACGAGAGTAGCCCCCAAGGTCCTTTCCCGGGGGGGCGGGCCTGACGTTGGGGTGCAAATCCAGGGGACTGGCGCCTGCCGCGCGTGGCGCGTGCCGCACATGCCCAGGGCCTCAGCCCGTACTTAGCTACACGTAGTGCAGCGAAGTCACTTGTACCGTTTGAGACTCCCAAACGGTATACGATACAACTATGTAAGGTTACTGGCACCGTTGGCACTCCCCTCCCGTTTGGGAGTGCCAAACAGTATCAGTGATGTTGAGAGGCCACTGGGCTTCAATGCGCGCGTGCACGTGGCATCGTCTGGGAGTTGTACTGCCCGAAAGGCGTTGCTTCAATGCACACGGGAATAGTACTCCAGTCGGTTGGCGCTGCCTCGCTGTCTGCGAGACCGCCCTGGAGCCGTGCCTTTGTCGGCCTGCGCTGCTTCGCTGCAAGCGGCATCGCCCTGAGGTCGTACTCCATCCGCCCGGCGCTGCTTCGCTGCAAGCGGCAGCCTGTGGCAGTCAACGGGGGCCAGGCCCCTGGATCCCGTATCCCCATTGTCAAGTTCGCCCCTCCGGGGGACAACCCTGGGGCTACGCTCATCACACCCTCTAGGGAGGGGTGGCAGGTGGAAAGCTATAAGTAGAAGACCAAGGCCAGACTCATCAGTCAGACCAGTGACGCTCAGAGAGGCGCACAGCCCTGCTGCCGCAGCCGCCGCCACAGCCCTGCTGCTGCCGTATGCTGCTCAGCCTGACGCCGCGGCCCGTCGCTGTGGACATCGCCGGCTCTCCGCTAGCCATGGCTGCGGCCCATTCTGGGAACAGCTACTAAGCCAGACCTTCGGTAGAGTCGTGGCCTTTGGGTGGTGCCTCAGGGTAAGACTTCCCGCTGTGCCATGTGGTGGACGTGTGTGCGCAGTGTGCGCTGGCGTTCCACTATGTAGGGTGGGTAATTTCTAAACCCCCTTGATCCGAAGTCAGTAAGAACTTACTTACCTCTAAACGTACTAACCCCTTACTGCGTACAGGGATCAGAACGTCAGGTTTGGTATCAGGGGTGTCCTCGCATCATGATAGCCTCGTTCTGTGATGATGGGGCTGACAATGCAAGGTTCCTTCTGATACTCTGGCACTAAATAGTCTCTTGTGACTAAGACCCTTTGCCAGACTGTAATCGTGGATCTACATTGGCGGGCCAATTGATACTGTTGTCCACTCGCTCGCTGCATCCACGTGCCCGGGGTCGGCCAATGTCAAGTGTTCCTCCACCCCGACAGCAATCGTCATTGCCAGGTCAGTATTTCGCCTGCGTGACCACCTGCGGTCAGCGGATTGACTGTCTATGTGACAAAGGAGGTAAAAGCGACCGCTGATAGGCGGCGAAATCTGACATTTACCAGAGGCTGGTCCGTACTCCAGTTCTGGCCACTCCCTCAGCTGCGCGTGCTGCTTTGCACCTTGGAAATATGACTTGCGCGCTGCCATGATTGCTTTGCTTGCCTGGGGTGTAACGCTCCCTCCGTTTGAGAGTGCCAATCCGGTAACCTTACATGATCGTGACTTATCTACCGTTTGGGAGTCCCAAACGGTGCGGGTGGTTGGTTTGCTATACCCCGTGTAGCTAAGTACGGTCCGAAGCCCAGGGCTTCGTACTGCGCGGCATCGTCTGCCAGTCGTACTGTCCGAGAGGCGCTGCTTCGCTCGCACGCGGCATCGTCCCGGAGTTGTCTCCATCCGCCAGGCGCTGCTTAACTCGCGCGTGGCAGCGTCCGGCAGATCCATCGTATTTCCTTGTCAGGCCCGCACCTCCCGGGGAGGACCTGGGGGCAGCCTTCGTCACACCCTGTGGGAGGGGTGGCAGATGGAACGCTTATTAGTAGTAGGCCGAGGCCAGACTCAGGAGTCGGACCCGTGACGCCACGAGAGGCACAGCCCTGCTGCTGCCTGCTACCGCAGTCGCCGCCACAGCTCTGCTGCTGCCGCCTGCTGCCCAGCCCGTCGCCGTAGCTCATCGATGCGGGCCTCGCTGTTCTTTATAAGTATCATGGCTTCGCCCCTTGCGGGGACAGCTGCTGACCCTCGTCGAGTCGCCGCTATCCGGGGGTGCCTCAGGGTAAGACTTCCGCTGCACTGTGTGCGCGAACGTGTGCGATGTGTGCGCTGGCGTTCCACTCTGTAACGGGATAGTCTCCAAAACACCCTATGTCCAGAATTCAAACAGGACGTTCTGACCCTAACTGTGTGATTAGGGACAGGGACGTTACATGGGTCACCAGCTTGCTCGGCACATTGTGGTAGTATCGTCTCGGCAATGTGTCGAATACCCTCCACTGACTTGGCCTTTCGGTGTGTTGGTGTAAAGGCATGGAGTCCGCTGACTCAAGTGCGCAACCTAGCGCCCCTCCGCCGGCAGTGCCAGCGGCCGAAGTCGAGGAAGTGGCCAATGAGATGGCGGAGCTCCAAGCGCCCGGACCAGACGGCCTTACAGAAGCCGAGGCGCGGCGACTAGATCGCCTGAGGGAGCAAGTCGAGGCTGCGGTCCCGGGTGGGGTCCGCTAGTGACCCCCGTGTTGAGGGCGCTGAGCGAGGGGGTACGGGCCCTGATCAGCCGTATGTGCGCGGATGAGCAGCGTACTCCTCGCCCCCGGGCTAAAGTGAGCCATGGCGCGCGGTTGGGCGTGCAGCTGTGCCAGCCCTCGAAGTTCGATGCGCAGGGGAGCCTCGCAGCTTGGAGTCGTGAGATTAACGCATGGTCTGTGCTGTGCGAGGCGCCTGTGACATCCCGCGTGGGAATCGCCGCTACTTAACTCGCAGGAGTCGCCACATAGGAACGTACAAAGTCATCCTTCTACACCTAGGGTACAAAACCTGGGACTTCTTTACCCGCTCATTGACCACGTTGTACGGTGAAGTTCATGCAAAGCTCAATGCTCGTAACCAGCTCGACGCCGTACGTATGGTCGACGACAACTTCGAGGATAACGTCCGGCGTTTTATCTTCTGTTGATGAAGTGCGGCAACATAAGGCATACCCCAGTTGTGACTTCGGCAACAGGTGGACATCGCTGGTAGAGACGGCTGGGCACACCCCAGTCGTGACTGGTGGTGCAGCAGGTGGAGATTGTTAGGCACACCCCAACCGTAGCTCCGGCAGCACCAGGCACTTAGCATACAGGAGATGCAGGGATTGCTCGCTTCACAACATGGGCGAGCAGTGTGCACTATCTTATAGCCACCCCCCACACGGGGGTTGCTAGCAGGTCCCCTTGGACCAGCAGCCTCATACTGCTCCGTTAAGCGCTCTACGCACTGCGCCGCCTTGAAGTCGGACTATACAGGGATGGCGATGGGAGCCTCGACAGCTCATCAGACCACTTCCTCGACCTTAGCAGGTTGAACAGCCGGCAGAGGGGGACTAGGTGGCGCTATTGAGTCAGCCAACTCCATGCCTTCACACCAACACATTGAAGGAGTGAGTCAGTGGCGGGTATAAGACATGTCTTCTGAGACAATACTACCACAGTGTTGCTGAGCAAGGCCCGTGCACCACGCAAACAAAGCAAAATATAATAGCTCGCCAGAGCATACCCCCAACCAGCAAAGCTGTAATAGCAGACTGAGGGAGGGCACCAGGCGAGAGTACAGACCAGAGCCTGGCCGACAGTCAGGTTGCCGCTCACCTGCGGCAGCAGGTGCTATGCCGTGCTTCATCGGCCAGCTACACACCGGGCAAAGGAAGTTAGTTACCCAGGCGAATTACTGACCAGGCAATGAAGATTGCCGCTGGGAAGAAAAGCCACTCAGCATTTCGCAAGAGTGGCACACTTGCCGCTTCGTGACGGCTCCACGTACACTCTTTGAATTAAAATTTAAAACTTTAAAGTGCTTCACGCTTACAGAGAATATTTAGTCTAGCAATTAGAGGGATCCTTGCACTGTTCGGTAGTAAACCACAACCTTTCACGTGACTGGCTAGATGCGAGGACTCCTCTGATACCTACGTAACGGTCCTATCCCTATACACACAGTCAAAGTTAGAAGGTCCTGTTTGGGATTCGGACATAGGTGTTTCGGAGGCAACCCTCGCACAGGAGAATGCCAGCGTACACAGCGCACACGAACGCGCACATAGCGCAGCGGAAAACTTACCCTGAGGCACCGCCCAAAGGCGGCGACTCCACCGAGGGTCAGTATCTGGCCCCTCACGGGGCGCAGCCAAAGTACTTACAGAGAGCCGGCGAGACCCGCAGTGACGAGCTGCGGTGACGGGCTGGGCAGCAGGCGGCAGCACCAGAGCTGTGGCGGCGGCTGCGGCAGCAGGCAGCAGCGGGGCTGTGCCTCTCTTGGCGTCACGGGTCGTGTGATGGAATTAGCCGTTTGGTCAAGCCACATGGCTCTGTTGGCATAACATGACCGGCTGTTTGGGGCAAGTGGGCCCACCAGGTGGCGGGCTGGCTTGCCGGGCAAGTGGCCCGCCCAGAGGCGGGGCGGGTCCCGCCCGTCCAGAAATACCCTCGCTAGGATCCGCCCGTTCAAGGGAAGATCTTTGGCCCGCCGCCTGGCAGGCCATGGGGCGACCCGCTCACACCCCTGGAGGGGGGGTGGCACGGGGAAGCACGAGGAGCCTTGGGGCTGAGGCTCGAGGGAGTTCGAGCCGGTGAAGCCCAGGAGCAGCCTTGCCGCTGCTCGCCGTCGCAGCCGCCGCCGCACCTTGCTGCGGGGCCTGCTGCGCCGGCCTGCGCCCAGGAGGTGGAGTCGCCGCCAGACGGCGGCGCCACAGGGCCTGTCTTCCGCTGCGCCTATGCACTAGTAATTTGCCTGTGTAGTGGGTTGGTCCCTAAATTCCCTACAGCCGAACTCAAGGACTGCTCACCCTAACTGCGTGTGTAGGGCGAGGTTCCTTACATTTGGTATCAGAGGCGGTCTTGCATCCATCGCGCTTGTGACTTATTGTGCTCGCCGCTGATGATGCAAGGATCACCCTGATGTGCTGGCCTGACCTTTTTCTGTAAAAGATAAAGTGCTTGCCAGACGTTGGTCCGTGAGGCGGCTCAGCGGAAGCGCTGGGTGCGGAGCCATCTTCACGCTGTGAGCCAGCAACGACCAACGCCAGATTGACCGACTGATCCTTGAGGACCACTTGCTGCGATCGCTTCTTTTGAGGTGTGGCTTGAGCCTGCAGCCTTCGTGTGGTAAGGCGCTGGCTGCTTCAAGTGCGGTGCCAACAGCCATCAGCTCAGGGACTGCCCGGCGGCAGTTCCCTCTTCCTGACGGCCACGTCCACAGCGCCCTATGGGCCGGGACCAGGCCAATTCCAAGGGCAAGCGTGAGTGCTTGACCCCTGCCTCTGCAAGCCATCTCTTTCAGCCAGGCGCACTTGAGCTATTTGATTTTGCTGGCATTGCTGGCCCGCCAACCAACATACCGGTTGTGCGCTCCATTTCTGCTTTATTGCAAGTTCTGGAGCCCGGAGGGCCTCTATTTGTGTGGGTTGCCCACAATGACTTGCAAGAGGCTGCAGATGTCTATCTGAGCTGGCCTGAGAGCCGTCGGCCTGAAGAAATGCTGTTCTTCATTGTGCCGCAGAAGCGCGGCGTGATTGATCAAGCTCCGCTGGGGATGTCGCTGTTGTGCTCGCACGAGGCGGGACACAGGCTCCTTAGGCGCAGCGTTGATGCCACTCGGCTAAGGCCTTACCCGACAGCGGTCAGGGTATATGTCGCTCGCACCCCATTCCTTGGCAGTGTCCATGGGGGACACACTATGCTTTTTGAGGGGCTGGTTGCTGCGGCACCAG
Organism: Spirogloea muscicola; assembly: GCA_009602725.1. Taxonomy (NCBI): domain Eukaryota; kingdom Viridiplantae; phylum Streptophyta; class Zygnematophyceae; order Spirogloeales; family Spirogloeaceae; genus Spirogloea; species Spirogloea muscicola. Next base: position 1,081,152 of record WELB01000013.1, read on the forward strand.
CTAGGATCCTCATCGACTGAGGGGCCTCAGTGTCCTTCGTCAAAAGGGATTTGATGTGCTCCACTGGCTTGCATTTGCAAGCAGATGGCCTGCCTAGAGTGACATTGGCCGATGGCCACCCAACCGATGTGTTGGGCCTGTGCAAGGTTCCATTCGCATCCAGCAATACAAAGCGGAGGTGCCTTGTTATGCCATTGCGTTGACTGTCGCCTTTGATGTGATATTGGGAGATGACTGGCTTTGCGCCACATCAGCATGCCTTGATTCTGAACGCCATACTTGCACGGTACAACGTGGCGCACGGCGCTTTGTCCTTTGCAAGCAGCTTCCCTGTGCACCGCCGCTGGCGGCAGGGGCTTCCATTCTGCTGTCCGCCATGCAGATGAAGCGATTGATTCACAAGAACACTGTCCAGATGGCATTTCTTGTGGTAGTGGCGATGAACGACGAGGCTAAGCCTAACTTGTGTGTGAATGCTGCGGATTCACATGGCGGGGTTCTTGATAAGCTGCTGGAAGAATTTGCGGATGTGTTTCCCGACTCTCTTCCGGACGGTCTACCTCCTCACCAAGGTGTGGCTCATACAATTCCATTGGAGCCAGGCGCCAACCCGCCTTTCCGTCCCATGTACCGGCTGAGCCCTCTCGAATTTCGAGAAATGCAATCCCAGGTCGAGGACCTGCTGGCGAAGGGCTACATTGTGCCATCTCAGTCGCCATATGGAGCACCCATCCTCTTTGTCAAAAAGAAGGATGGCACTCTACGGATGTGCATTGATTATCGGGCTTTGAATAAGCTTACTATCAAGAACCGATGCCCATTGCCTCGGATAGATGATCTGTTCGATTGGCTTGCAGGGGCTACGGTTCTCAGCTCCCTGGACCTGGCAAGTGGGTGTCACCAAATTCGAATCACGCCTGCGGATGTTCCGAAGTCGGCGTTCCGTACGCCGCTTGGACATTTCCAGTTCAAGGTGCTGAGCTTTGGTTTGACCAATGCACCGGCTACGTTCCAGGCGGTGATGTCGAGGGTCTTTGGCCCCCTGCTCTACCATTTTGTGCTGGTTTACTTGAATGACAAACTGGTGTTCAGCAAAACGCCTCAGGATCACGTGAAGGACCTGCGCCAAGTGCTGCAGTTGCTGCGTGAAAATCAATTGTATGCCAAGCGGTCCAAGTGCGCATTTAACCAGCCAAAGCTGACATACCTCGGGCATGTCGTGGGCAAAGACGGCATACGTGTCGACCCCAAGAAGACTTCGGTCGTACGGGATTGGCCTGTGCCTCAATTGCGCTCCTTTTTGAGATTCGCAGATTATTTCCGAAAGTTCCTACAAGGCTATGGGAACTTGGCAGTTCCTCTTACGAAGCTGACTCGTAAGGACGTACCTTGGGATTGGTCGTCCGAATGCCAGAGGGCATTTGAGGGAATACAGCAGGCGTTTACATCTCCGCCTGTGCTGGCCTTACCTCGTGAAGGCGTGCCATATGAACTCGTCTGCGATGCCTCTTTGACCGGCATTGGTGCCGTGCTCTTGCAAGAGGGTCACCCGTTAGCGTTTGAGAGTCGCCTGCTGATCCCTGCAGAGCGAAATTACACGACGGGCGAGCAGGAATTGCTGGCTGTGGTGCACGCCTTACGTGTCTGGCGTTGCTACCTGGAAGGTGTGGCATTTACGGTTGTCACGGATCATTGCCCGTTGACATATTTCCACACGCAGCAGCATTTGACTAGGCGTCAAGCTCGATGGGCTGAGTGCATGGCACACTTCGATTTCCAGTGGGTTTATCGCCCTGGACGTCTTAATGTTGCAGACCCTGTGAGTCGCAACATTCACGGCGCTGATGCGTTGGCTTCCTTGCATGCTTCTGGAGTGCGGGCTGCAGGACTGCGTCCGACTCGTCAAGCTTCTCGACACACCACGGCTGAGCTCTCTGAGCTCTACGTGCGTATCCGTAAAGGGTATGGCACAGACCCATGCTGAAGCCGCCAACGTAAGTAAGCACCCTCACTGATGACCGATCCTCGCTTTACAGGTCACTTCTGGAAAGAAGTCTGCAAGCTTATTGGCAGTCCATGTCCACAGCCTTCCATCCACAAACGGATGGCCAAACCGAGCGAATGAATCGAGTTCTTGAGGACATGTTGAGGCACTTTGTCAATTCTAGCCAGACTGACTGGGATGACTATTTGGCTCCAGCTGAATATGCTGTGAACAATGCCTATCATGCGTCCACCAAAGAGACTCCATTCTCTCTCAACTATGGTCAGCATCCCCGAGCTCCACTTCAAGTAGGGAGGCCGGAACGGGTTTCCGCCGCGGTAGCCTTTACTGGGACCCTCTTGGAGGCTCAGAGACGAGCTCGGCATTTCTTGGAAATTGCCCAGAGTCGCCAGAAGGCTTATGCTGACAAACATCGGAAGGACGTGTCCTTCGATGTTGGTGAGCAAGTGCTGCTGAGCACGAAGCACTTATCCTTGCGGGCTGTGGGTACGCGCAAGCTGCTGCCCAAGTGGGTTGGACCATTCGCAGTAGTACGCCTTGTGGGCAAGGTGTCCTACGAGTTGAAGACACCGGTGCATTGGAAGGTCCATTACGTCTTCCATGTGTCTCAGCTGAGGGCCTTCCTTTCGGATGGTCGTGTCCAACCGCCCCCACCTCCACTAGTCATCGAGGATGATCTTGAGTTTGAGGTGGAAGAGATCTTGTCTCACAAGGACAAGCCTCTAGGGCGTAAGACCCGTGAGTATCTGGTGAAGTGGCTCGGGTATGGGCCTGAGCACAACACGTGGGAGCCTGCGGCCAATTTGGCAAATGTCCAGATGCTCTCAGGGAATACCTGGCCAAGGGTGGTAATTCTCCTAGGCTTGGTAGAGGCAGCAGCCGTCGGGCATCTTAATACCTGTCGGCTGTTTTCTCGTTGTTCTCGAGGACGTGAACACCAGAGAGGGGAGGTATGTAATGAACCAGCCATTTGGTTAAGCCACATGGCTCTGTTGGCATTACATGACCGGCTATTTGGGACAAGTGGGCCCGCCAGGTGGCGGGCTGGCTTGCCGGGCAAGTGGCCCGCCCAGAGGCAGGTCCCGCCCGTCCAGAAATACCCTCGCTAGGATCCGCCCGTACAAGGGAGGATCTTTGGCCCGCCGCCTGGCAGGCCATGGGGCGACCCGCTCACACCCCTGGAGGGGGGGTGGCACGGGGAAGCTCGAGGAGCCTTGGGGCTGAGGCTCGAGGGAGTTCGAGCCGGTGAAGCCCAGGAGCAGCCTTGCCGCTTTTTCGCAAGGTACCAGCGCTCGTAGTTTACTCTTGCTGTGGTGGCAATGAGTGCTGAGTCTCCCTCTGACTCAAATTTGATTGCCGAGGCCTCTCATTGGTGCCGTTCTATTGCAAGAGGGTCATCCTGTAGCGTTTGCGAGTTGCCTGCTTCGTCCGGCAGAGCGCAACTATACTACGGGACAGCAAGAGCTTTTGCTGTTGTGCACGCCATACATGTGTGGCGCTGCTATCTTGAGGGTTGAATATACGGTCGTCACGGATTATTGCCGTTTGACCTATTTGCCATCACACCACAGCATTTGAGCCGGCGTCAAGCTCGGTGAGCAGAAAGTTGGCATCATTCCGTTTCCAGTGGTTGTACCGCCCTGGAAGATTCCCTGTGTCGCGGACCGGTGACCCGCCACATTGCAGGGGCTGCTCGGGTGGCTGCCTTCGGGAGTTCACGCAGACGTGCGTCCTACTCGTGGCGTCCCTCAGCAACTCACCTCCACCCTCTCGGAGCTCTACGTGCGTATACGTGATGGGTATTGCACAGACCCCTGGTTTGCTGATGCATCCCATGTACGCATGGTCAAGGATGACAATGGCTTCTATAGGCAAGGTAACGCCATTGTAATTTCAGACTGCGATGCCTTGCGCACTAGCATCATGCAGGAGTTGCATGTGACAGCTTACTGTGGTCATCTGGGTGTTGGAAAGTCCAAGAAGGCAGTAAGCCGTATTTTCTGGTGGCCGGGTTGTTCGGCCCAAGTACACTCCTTTGTGCGGAAATGTGCTACGTGCCAGCATAGTAAGGCTAGCTCTGTGAAGCTTGCCCAATTACTCGAGGCTTTGGCGATTCCTCGGCAGAATTGGGCAAATGTGAGCGTTGACTTTATCAAGCACCTACACAGGACGTGTAAAGGACTCGTTGCAATCGTCGTCTTCGTGGACCGTCTGAGTAAAGTGGTGCATTTTGCTCCGAAGACCACCTTTGTATCTGCAAAGGTATTCGCCAGTCTTGCGGACCGAGTATAAAAACTACATGGAGTTTTCGCGCGGGTTGTCTCTGCCCCTGACTCCCGCTCTACGGGACACTTCTGGAAAGAAGTATGCAGGCTTGCTGGTAGCAAGCAATCCATGTCCACAGCTTTCCACCCCCAAAGTGACGGTCAGGTTGAGAGGATGACTTGGGTCTAGGAGGACATGCGGGGCGTCTTGTGAACCCTAGTCAAAGTGACTGAAATGAGGTACCTCGCTCCGGTAGAGTCTGCCGTGAACAACGCCTGGCATGAGTCCACCTGGAATACACCCATCTTCCTCAATCATGGTCGGCATGTCTTGGCCGTTGCCCAGCAGCGGCAAAAGGCGTATGCTGACCAATGTCAAAATAGTGTGTCATTCGACGTAGGTGCTCGAGTGCTACTGAGTACAAAGCACCTTACCTTGCTGGCAATGAGTACACGCAGCTGTTACCCAAATGGGTTGGACCATTCCTTTGTGTTGCGCCTTGTGGTAAGGTGGCATATAAGCTGAGTACACAGGTACAGTGGAAGACCCATCCAGACTTTCACGTGTCCAAGCTTCGGCCCTTTATTCAAATGGCCGTGTCCAACCGCCCCCACTTCCCTCTTACTTGAGGATTAGTTGGAGTATGAGGCGGAGGGAATCTTGTCACACCGGGACAGATTCCGTGGGCATAAGTCCCGTGAATATCGTGTTAAGTGGCTCGGCTATGGGCCAGAGCACAGTACGCGGGAGCCTGCGGCCAGTTTTGCCAATTGTCCGACCACTCTCCACCACTTTTCTACGCGTACCTCGCTAAGGGGTCTGTTCCTATCTAGCTTGGTTCAGTTTGCACCAATCTGTGTTGTCTTGTGTCCCCGAGGACGTGAACACCTAGGTGGGAGGTATGTAACGTTCCAGGTTTGTGAGGGCCAAACAATGGTGTTTACGCTTACATGTTGTCCTTTGGCCGTTCGTGCCGGACAACACGAACCGCCCTGGCAATCGTGCTGTTGTCGTTCCGTCCCGGTCCGTTCGGTGGTCTTGCAAGCTCCCATCATGCTCGGCCCAGACATGCTCGGCGGCATGCGTGGGCCCGGACGCCCCCGGCGGCATTTTCGGCCGCGGCCATCATACTCGGCTGTGCCCGGCCTCGGCCATGCCTGGCGGCATGCTCTGCCGCGGCCATGCTCGGTGCCATGGCGACTGCTGGAGACAGCTCATGGTTTCCTCGTCAGGCACGCTCCTCGCGGGCCTTGGGTCGGCCTTGTGTCGGCCTTGGGGCGACCCCCATACACCCTGGAGGGAGGGTGGCACGGAGAAGCACTTACTATATTGCACGGAGCAGAGAGAGACCTGACGGGAGGCCGGGGACTCAGTGCAGCTCTGAGAGGCGCAGCCCTGCGGCTGCCTGCTGCTGTAGACCGCTGCCGCGCGCGGCTGGTTGCCGGCTCTGCTGAGGAGACCTTGGCGGCGTCCGGCTTGAGGCAAGTCTGCAGCGCGTGCCCAGGAGGTGGAGCCGCTGCCCGGCAGCAGAGCCTCAGGGCAAGTTTTCCGCTGTGCCGGAGTGCTTCCTCGTGGCGGGTGGATGTCCCTAAATCCCCATGCCTCCGGTTACTGTCAGGGCGACGTCTATTTGCCTGCTAGTTACTTTAACTTGCACTTACTGACTCGAGGTTACCGAGAGCCCCCTTGCTGCCGTCTTACTTAGCATACGGTATCTTGCTTTTTGCGCCATCCGGCACCTCTAGACCTTGTCCAATCTTTTGGGCTGGCCTCTTACAGCCACCAGTCAATTTGGAAGCGCTTTTCTTCTTGGAACTTTTTCTCGAAGCCTGCTGTTGAACTGTATAAAAGACCTGCTTCCTCTAGCCCTTTTCCCACGCCTCGGCAATTCTTTTTGGGCTGGCTCTTCACAGTCCTTGGCCCCATTGGGAGAGCCACTTCTTGCGAAGCGCTGTTCTTCATGCCTACCACCTAGCTTAATGGGGAATGTTCGTTGAGGATTTCCCTGCCGAAGCGTCACGCTGCAGGGGGGCTAAGGAAGAACACGCTTCCAGGAGAGGGCGGCGGCTGGGAGAGGCCAGCTCAGAAACGAGAGAGGAGCCCTCCTCCTCACTCGCGCAACCCTAACGGACATCCTTTGGGCTCCCGCAGCTCCGGCTGTGTGGCGTGCTGTGACCCGCAGCCAAGCGGTTTACCTAAGAAGACAGCCTTCCAGTAGAGGCCGATGGATGTGAGCCAGACCAGAAAGTTAGCTAGTCGGTCTCCTAGTTCAGCAAAGGGGGCCTCTTCCAAAGGGGGCGAGGCTGTGAAAAGCCAGCCAATGGAACAGCGGACAGGAGCCGGCTGCAACGCCATCGAGTCGCTTACTCAGGTGCACAGGATGATCCTTACCATCTCCCTGCAGCATTCCTCAGGCTTCTTCGCGCACTTTCGGGCAGGCTGCACCTTGGCTGCTGCCTCAGGGCTCCGCCATGGCTACGCTTTTCCGCCCTCTACTTATTCCATTTTGCAGTTGCTGACCAAAACTTGTTGAGCGTCCATTTCCGCAGGTAACGGGTGGTAGCTTCGTCCATCTTGCACCTTCTGGCCCATTCAGACATCGTTAATTCCTTTGGGCTGGCCTCTCACAGCCATTGCCGTACATTGTGAGAGTTATTTCTCCTTTAATCAAGAGCTGCTTCTTCCTTGAAAATCAGCTGTTTGCGGCGGAGTTCCCATCCCTCAAGACACTCAGCACCGCAAAGTGGGGAGGGCACACCCAAAAGGACTGCATCTGCACAGCCAGAGGCGCAGCCTGGTGCCGGCAGGCTCAGCGAAGATTTGACTACAACAGCACGAGTCTGTAGGGCTGAGGCAAAGGCCTTCGCATTGCGATTTCTCTCTCTCACTCAAAACTCCATGATGACAAGACATGCCATTGCATGAACCTCTGATGCAGTTTTCAGACTGTGACCTGCCTCCACTTGCGAGCCGGATATATTCCCACTATTCGCTTTTTGCAAGGCACAAGCAGCGTGCATGCAGATGCAGACGTATGACAATCCAACACATTTCAATTGTGACTATGCGACAGTGTCTCGGTCGATATAATTCCTCTTCACCTTCCCATTAAACAATCTAGACATTCAGGATGTACTCGCTACCCCTGTCATTGACAAGGGCGGTACATCGAGCAGCGAAACTATATGTCTGACAAGGTCAGCATTCACAGCAGTTAAGATTAATGAGCTCATCCACGTGGACAGGGGTTGGGGTGTGGTCGACAGCTTCATTCTGACAAGCGAAAGTGCATACACCTGATTTGCACTTACACTCGCCATGCCTTGTGCATATGGTCCTAGTGTAAAACTTCCCCAATCCGCTTTTCCAAGTGAAATCGTTGGGCATCAAGAGTCATAAGGACGCACATCTGCAACAGCACATGTATGGACCCAAATGTGGAAGATGCATACCATACAATGGTTGTGAGCAGTCAATGCTCAGCCACAGTTGAGCGACCGAGCCTTGAGCTCAGTGTGTCACATGCGATTGATGACTAATGAATTGGTCCCGAGACGTGCTCATCACCTGCACCAAGCAGTGAAATTGAAATAGCCAGCGTCAGTGTCCACTCGTGTTATGCTGGACTGCCTCGACCGTGATGTGAAACGATGCGTCAGAATGCATAAATGAGATTTCAGCCCTTGATGCACAGTGAAACATGAGTCAAACCAGCTTACGGGGCGATGGCTGTTTAAGGCTAGCCAAAAAAAAGAAAATGGACAGAATTGGAAGAAGGTTGCCGCTTCCAACAGTACATCGTTGACGCGCGGGCCACCGCCAGGACGTGATGGAAAGAAGGTCGACGCAACTGTGTGAAAGATAGGAATTTTAAAATGCCACGCCAGGAAAGGCGGATGGAGGTTGTCTAACGACCAGGTTTGGAGGCGGTTAAACAGTAGGAGAAGCACTTACAGAAATGGAGGGCTGCGTAAAACCAGCCCACGAAAGAATGAACAAGGTCTAGAGTAGCAGGATAAGAAGTGGGACCAACAAGGCAGTTAGTTCCTGTCTCCATCTGTGTCTTTCCAGCAGCTGATTTCCTGATTTGCGGCTGCTGACTTGGGGTTACTGAGCAGGCATCCTTGGTGCTCTACGCTTTCTGGACTCCAAGGGACCTCCTTGTTCATTCATTTGTTCTGGCTCTTCAACAGCCTCGCCACCTATTAATTAGCTTTCTGAAACTTGTCTATTCTTTCCGGGCTGGCTTTTCACAGCCCTCGCCTCCTTTGATTATGCTTCCAGCTCAGATGGGCATGCCGGCAGCCTACTTGTCACTCTTGCGACGTCGTGTGTCAGCTTGTCTGCAGCGAGCTCAGGCTCATGCGTTGCATCAGAAAGCTGGTCGGGCCTTAGCTGGTAGCTCAAGAGCTTGTCGATTGCCGTCCGGTATTGGGGCATCAGTTAGCGACCTCTATGTGCTCACTCGTGGTTACTGAGCGGGTCAGCTTAGCAGCAGGTGACATACATTTGTCAATGTGCTTGCCTTTGTACTTGGCCACACATGCCCTCCATCTCTTGATACACACTCCATTTCTTTCTTTCCCAACAGAGGGCTGCTTCTCTTCGCCCCCTCCATCTCTTAGTACACACTCCATTACTCCAGAAGATCTGCTTCTTCTCACGCTGTACAGCCAAGCGGAGCCTGACCGTCCTATCAGTAGAGGGCGACGGCTGTGACTGGTCAGCCAACATTAAGAATCAACGAAGTTCAAAGTGGCCAATTTGAAGGGCCACTTTCCTTCTCAGAAGAAAGAGAGAGAAGGCGCGCGGTGCGCATGACATTGAATGGGAGGCCAAGTCTAGCCTTACAAATGTCCTGTTAACTGGGCAATGAGCTCGCTAAGGGGGACACTAATATCCCCGAGAAGAAAGACTCTTTCCAGACTTTCCTTCTCCGGATCCGGCGCCCCTTTCGAACTTCGAACTGTGTTCATATGCATTTCCGCCGCTGCTCGATTTACTTGTGTGCTTTAGAGCTTTCTCTGGCCTAAGTCTATCGCATGCGACTAGCCGTATCCCCTTCAGCGGTCCATGGCCCACGCTTTGCACATGCATGCTAGCCGTGCTCTCGCTGCTGCCTCTGGCGTTCGTCAGGAAGCGTAAGCGTTAGCATTTCGATAGCGCCTCTGGCCCCTTCGCAGTTTGGCCCCTTCGAACCTTGCCACTTCTTTTTGGGCTGGCTTCTCACAGCCCTTGCCTCCATTTGGAGAGCCACTTCTTCGTCGTCTCTCTCTCTCTGGCCCTTGGGAGCTTATTACTTTTTCCTGGGCTGGCCTCTACTGGGAGAAGATGTCTTTCTCTCTCGTTTTGGCCATTTTCCTTGATTGGATCCGGCGCCTGGTAAAACGCATGCCGCGTGGCGGCCACCCATTGCTTCCCGCCACGAGCGGCGAGCGAGCGGCACCGGTCGGGCGCGGCCCCACATGGTGCAGAAGTCAGCAAGTCACGTCTCCCGGCCTTGCATTCTTCCCAGTACATTCTTGCACTGGGAACGACCAGTCTTTGGGCTGGTCTTGCCAGCTCGTGGCTCCAGGCACTCCCCATCACTGACGCCCTGACCCTCCCAGATGAGGTGTTTCGCACTGCCGTCCACCGGCTCCTGGGGCTGCCGCCTCCATGCCTCCAGGGCGTGCGTCAATGCCAGTGTGGCGAGCGAGGGGCCGAGCCTTGCGAGCTGGCTGCTCACGTCCTGCGCTGTTCCCATGGCGGCGAGAGGACGGCGGCCCACGACCGCCTCCGGGACGCAATGCACGGCATCCTGGTGGAGGCTGGCTTCGCAGTGGCAGCGGAGCACTCCGGCGTCATGCCGCTCCAGGCCAGGGCCGACGGTCTCCACGCTCGTCGCGTCGACCTGGTGGCCACCCCACAGGCCGGCGGGCCACGTCTGCTTCTGGATGTGGTGGCTACCGACGCATTCGACCGCTCCCACCCAGCCCAGTCTGCCACCAAGGCTGGGTATGCGGTCGCCTGCGCCGCTCGGGCGAAAGAGATCAAGTACGCCGACCATCCACCGGAAGACGAGTTCTTCCCGTTGACAATTGACATCCATGGGGCACTGGGCGCTCGGTGGCTTGAGCTACTTAACCAGCTCGCCCGCCACGCAATCGCCCGTCGCTTC